>CM049812.1:17919771-18047673 GCA_027422405.1 Ptychobarbus kaznakovi | reverse complement strand
AAACGACTGTTCTGTGCAAGAAACTGAACATTATTTACAACATTATTACCTGTAATTCAGAGCCTCAGACAAATGGGAAAGACCGATTTGTTTCCGCGAACTAGCTCTTTCGGACAGTATATTTCAATTAACTGGTTCCAATAACTGATTGTGTTTATATAATCACACAATGACATCACATATACACAATTATATTATTAAAGCATCCAAGAATGATGTGAAACCTGGATGTTTTACATGTCTAAAGCATATAAAGTGCATAAACTAGTCTTCATCAGGTTACTTTTGAAAATAAACAATGAGAAAACATAAAAGCGTTCATTTTGCCCCTTCATTCAAGTGTTTGGTTCACACATGCTCACATCAGCGGCTCATCGGTCGTCAGTCCGAGTCGATCTGTTTTCTCAGTTCAGTGACTGTTGAGGAACTGCAGCACTGAATCAGTTCATTCATCACAGGATCAGATACGCTGCTATTTTGGCTCATTTTGAGTCGGAGAGACTGGCAGGCATCCGAAAGTGAGTTTTGATTGCATAAAAAAAAATATGTAAAATAATCAACAAGTTCAAAACAACGATCATCACTCCAGACTGTTTGCCTGAGGCTCAAGATTAAGGGTAATATTGTTGTAAATAAGTTCACAGACTGGTCGTTTTGCTTCTTAAGACCTCAATATAATGTCAGGAGCCACAGATATGTTTTTCTTTTTGTTACAAATATTTTATTATTTAAATATACAGGAGCATCTCAATAAATTTGAATGTCATGGGAAAAGTTTTAGACACCCTTCACAGGAGGGTAAGCCACAAACATTCATGCCAAGAAGCTGGCTGGTTCACAGAGTGCTGTATCCAAGCATGTTAACAGAAGTTGAGTGAAGGAAAAAGTGTGGAAGAAAAAGAATGCACAACCACCGAGAGAACCGCAGCCTTATGAGGATTGTCAAGCAAAATCGATTCAAGAATTTGGTTGAACTTCACAAGGAATGGACTGAGGCTTGGGTCAAGGCATCAAGATCACCACTCACAGACGTGTCAAGGAATTTGGCTACAGTTGTCGTCAGAGGCGTCTTACCTGGGCTAAGAGAAGAAGAACTGGACTGTTGCCCAGTGGTCCAAAGTCCTCTTTTCATCATATGAGAGCAAGTTTTATATTTCATTTGGAAACCAAGGTCCTAGAGTCTGGAGAAGGGTGGAGAAGCTCATAGCCCAAGTTGCTTGAAGTCCAGTTTAAGTTCCACAGTCTGTGATGATTTGGGTGCAATGTCATCCTGCTGGTGTTGGTCCATTGTGTTTTTTGAAAACCAACGTCACTGCATCCGTTTACCAAGAAATTTTGGAGCACTCATGCATCCTTCTGCTTACCAGCTTTTTAAGATGCTGATTTCATTTTCCAGCAGGATTTGGCACCTGCCCACTGTCACAGTTTGTCTCTCCGTGTCTTGTGTTTCCCCCCCTCCCTTATCGTGCCCATTTGTTTGGTAATTTTCCTGTCTTGTTACGTGTAATTAGTTCATTAATCCGTTAAGTCCTATCCCTGTGTTTCCCTGCCTCTGTGTCCGGTCCTGATCGTCTTGATGTGTTTATTCCTTGTCCTCCAGCGATTCCTAAGTTTGTTCATTAAAAAGTTTATTTTTGAAATTAGTTCCTCGTCTCCGCGTTTCCCTGCTCCAGATGAGTGTTGACACCCCACTGCCAAAAGCACCAACAGTTGGTTAAATGACCATGGTGTTGGTGTGCTTGACTGGCCAGCAAACTCACCAGACCTGAACCCCAAAGAGTGTTTTATGTTTTATAATGTAATACAAATGTATCATCAAAAATAATGTAAAATGAAATGAATTAATAAAACTTAAGCAATTGAATTAGTCTTTAAACATGTATTCAGATGAAAATATAATTAATTTACATAAAACATTACATTTATTTATTTATATTTTTTTCAAATAAGGTGACTGTACAGTACTGTATAAACTAAAACATGAATCACAAATATTTTGCTTGTATGATATTTCTTAAATTTTTGATTATTAATAAATGCTTTGAACAGACATTTTTAGCATCCAATAGTACTTATTTCATTGCATTCTCAGGATATAACCAAACTCATTAGTATGTGTTCCTGTGAATCGAAGTTTCAAACCTTTTGCGCTGTAAAGCGCAATGACTCTACCAGCTGTGAGCCACAGAACACTATTAATATTATAACTTTGAAAAGTACATTTTAGCATACAATAGTACTATATTTCATAATTTCTTCAAGCTAAACCAAACTCTTATGTTATCATTTGTGTGAAGATCAGTGAGTTTCAGTGTGTTGTTGGTGTTTCGTGAAAGCTAGTAAAGTGTCCAGAGCTTATCTGGGATATGTTGACATGTTAATATCTCCATATTGAGACACAGAGCTTTAATCACCCAGAGGGTCCCATTCGCTTTTTAAGTTGTGTATTAGACAAAACTATACCATTAATTTACACAGAGACATGCAGAGTTATGACTGGCTGTTGTTGCGATTATTTCTGCTGTTAGATGAATCCATAGACTAAAAATGTCCAGAGCTTTTCATCATGCAAGGGAGTTGCATGACATCATTAAATCCACATGCAAGGGAGTTTCTACTAATTGCAATAGGCAATAACAGGCAATCCCAATGTGTAAAAACCTACACTGCAATGCTTGCGTTTGAATGAAAGGACTTCGTCTGAATGCGAATATAAAGAAGTACTGTAGGGTTTGTTTCATCCGAGAGAATTTCAAATAGCTATTTTGGCCATCTCTTCATACAGTATATACAGACTGCTGTGAAGTAACAGTGTGATGCACACTGAAGGTGTGTGGGTGTGTTTTACTGTCTGTCTGCATGGCTTCATGTGTGTGTGCATGTGAGGAGAGGAGGAGGATGTGGCTGCCATGGTAACGAGTGCTGTGTATGGAGTACAGCAGCCAGTCGCAGGCAGCCACAGAAAGATCTATCCTTTTTTCCTCATTCCACTTCCACTTTTCGAACATAGAAAACGATCTCCAGACCAGGCGTCTGATCGCGCTCCTGTCCCTCCTGCCTGACGCTTCAAACGCTTCACCTCACAACACTCTCATCAGGCGCAGGGAACGCACACACTTCCAGGATGGCAACCATCACCTGCACGCGCTTCACAGAGGAATACCAGCTGTTTGAGGAACTGGGAAAGTAAGTTCTTAACGCTGCATTTCTTTAAACCGATGTGAAGGTATGTTGGAGCTGCACAATGGCCCGAGATGTTATTTTCATTCCAATGCAATGCTTTTGTAACATATCACCTCATGTTAAGAGTGTTAGAACTGTCAGACAGCTTGTCCATTAAAGAATAAGGACAACGCAGCTGGAAAATATCTCCAGTGGATAGAACTGCAAATCCACTATGAGTTTAATCTGAAACTGGTTGTGAGGCTAATCTGATAGGGTTTGGTTTGAATGTAGCAAAATATGAAATTACTGGAATCAGAATGTGTAGAAATGATCAGTATGTACTCACTTGAGAAGGCACATAACGCAACTTGCATTACATAACAAGCAGACACTGGGTGGAGGAGATGCACAGAGGGAATGACTTAAAAGTTCAGCGGCGAGATCTGAAGAGTGATTCCAACATTATGCCATTAACAGTGCATTAAAACAATCCCATGCTTTCAGAGAGAGAGAGAGAAAAACACAATGTGGAGTATTAGCACAAACATACAGTTGTCATTTAAATATAGTCATAGTTTAGACTGCAGTCAACAACCCCAATGGATTTAGTCAAATTCTCGATCTGTAAGAAGATACATTGTGTGTGTGTGTGTGTATATATATATACAAATCAAGACACCTCACAGTACAATACAATGAAATCAGCCAGCTTATAATTACGAATAATTACGTTCATAAATGTTACACTAAATTCAGATACCTGTACGTTGATCCATATAGTGCCAGTAACAATGCAGTGAATTGTTGAGGCACAATTACCAAAAAATCTGCTTGCTTCCCTCTTTCCATCCACCCACTCTGTACTAAAGCATTTTTTTCCTGAGCGAATGCACTGTATACTTGTTTTCTTGATTTGAGAGCATGTAACACCTCTACAGAGATGGGTCTTCAACTCCATCTGGCCTTGTGCCCACTGCTCTACTCCTACACACACCCTCATACTGAACACACACACACACACACACGTCTTTTTCTGTGGGCAGTCAAATCGCTTACATAATTGCATTTGTGGGTGGCAATTCAATTCAGACATTGAAATATTGCATAATCCAATATCTTACTGCCTGCCTAGCAGGTAAACCTGCATCTTTTTCTTGAAGTTCACATTCACAGTGCACTAAATGTTCAACATACAGACCTTGCTTCCATGTTCTTCTGATCTTTAGGGGAGCCTTTTCTGTGGTGCGGAGATGTCTGAAAGTTCTCTCAGGGCAAGAGTTTGCTGCAAAGATCATCAACACAAAGAAGCTGTCTACTCGGGGTAGGTGCTCAGATCAGTCCCACAAACAGTTCAAATGCTATAATAACACCATCAAGGCTAAGCAATCATTAGGTACTACAGAACATCAGCAGTGGACTCAATTTATATCTGATTTATTGTCAGTACAATCTTAAGCCCCCATTTACAAAACGGTGCCTTTTATTTGTTTGTAGGCTCATGTAATATCTCATGTGAGACGTGAATAACTTCATTAATTAGTCATTAATAAGTCTGTAAAGAACAAAAATGCTATTTTTGAGGACCAAGTCAAACATCGTTTTTATTTTTTAACAATCACTCTTTTTTATTTGTGACAAATATGTGGGCACTTTTAGATAGGACATCTCTAATGGTGACTAGTGAATGCTGTGTTGAGGTAAAGAGCAAATTCAGTATTAAAACCCCCAAGTGCCTAAATACAGCCATTGTGCCGTTATTAACATCTGACATGTTAGATTATATAAGTAGGCATTGTCAGAGATGAGGCAGAATGTTCTCATTTTGGGTCAGTTTAATCATAGTTAATGTTATAAATTTGTTGTTTTTGCAATGTGGGT
Source organism: Ptychobarbus kaznakovi (assembly GCA_027422405.1). Classification (NCBI taxonomy): domain Eukaryota; kingdom Metazoa; phylum Chordata; class Actinopteri; order Cypriniformes; family Cyprinidae; genus Ptychobarbus; species Ptychobarbus kaznakovi. The sequence goes on along the minus strand of CM049812.1, from coordinate 18,042,630 downwards.
ATATATGCTGTTTCATTTCCTATTGGAAAATAAGTTTAAATAACTGAACTGGAGGGTTCGTATAAAAAAAAAATATATATAATATATATATATATATATATATATAACTGGATTATGATGGACTGAAGAACCTGAAGTACTATGTATGCATTTGTCGTTTTTAAAAAAAAAATTTCATACAAATGGTGATTGTTGTATGATTGTCATAGCTGAAAAAGGAAGGTTATTATTTTCTGGAAGCTGATATTGTAAAAGCTGAAAGTCAAGTAGAGCAGTAGGAGGCAGTGATATACCCTGAAGGCAGCCGCACACCTCCTACACTGTGTTGCCAGGCACACATCATGTTATATGCTTCAAATAGTAGCTACTGTACTTGCATTGTTGTTTTAATGGGTTTCTTAACAATGCAGTGTGCATGCAATCCATCATCGCAGCTAACAGTTTTTCTGTCAGTCTGTCAACAGCCGACCAATTCAATCACATTATGTGTTTTTTTTAGTAATGCATATTCTGAGAATAGACATTTCTGTTCTGTTCTATTCTATTCTTTATTTCAATAGACCAGTTTGTGTGTGTGTGAAAACAAAGCTAGTAACATTTGGTGAGAAAATAATGAGATTTCCAGAAGAAGAAATTACCAACCATTCTTCTTGTTTTTTCTGTTCAGTACACGGCCAAACATGTTGGCATCCTTGCACAATTTCTTCACACATTTGTTATCCATATATGTAAGTGTGCAGTTGAACAAAACAAAATTAGCAAATTCCACAGAAAAATCCTAAAATGACCTGGTCAACAATTGACATCTTCAGAGGTAGTTAAAAATAATTAGATTATTATTAAAAATTTTTTTTTTTTTTTTACTTTGCAACTGAACTTTCTTGTGGCGAGATGAAAGTGCCTGAAGTATAATAATCATGTATTCAGCCAGTCTGAATAGAGAAAAGGACTTATTCTCCTGTTTGTGTTACTATGTACCGCAATGAGCTTGAACAAAATAAATAAAACCAGAGAACTATCTGAGGTCATGCACCAGATTATTGCCAACCACGGACAAGGCTACAAGTGCAGCTCCAGAGATCTCGATATTCCTCGTTCCACCATACTTCATATTAGCAAGATGTTTAGGGCTCATGGCATTGTAGCCAACAGCACTGGACATCGCCATATAAGAGGACTTGACTGAAGATCGCAGTGAGGGACAGTGAGTGAATGGTGGAGAAAGCACTTCTGTCAGCTGCCACCAGATTGAAGATGACATTCAGACACAAGGTATGACAGTTTCTTGCACCAGCGAACTCACCCAGCAACTTGCATCATCTGTCAAAAACTCAAAGAAAGGGAGTTATGTGGTAAGAGAAATCCATGAGGACCCCGCCGACTGACATAAGAAAGCCTGATTGCGATTTGCCAGAACATGCCCAAATACTCATGGAAGAATGTCCTGAGGGCAGATGGGTACACCGTACCATCTCTATATTTACAGAAAACAAAATTAAGCCTTCTAACAAAAGAACACCTTCCCTACAGTCAAACATGGAGGTGGTTCGGTGATGTTTTGTGGTTGCTTTGTTGTTGCCACTGGGTGCCTTCAACGTGTGCAGGGCTTGAATTTCTGTGCAGGATTTTTGCGGGGATATCTACACATTCCCGCAGATTCTGCACTCATATCACAAGAAACTCCCACAAGCCTTTCAGCTTGAAAGACGATCGAGACAGATGATGGAATGTATCATCTGTTTTTAAGTCTTACCAATTTTAACATTCAAGCACAAGAAGACAGAAAAGTCAATACAGGAAATATACAGCACTGGCGCGCTCTTCTGGGAGACTGACTTCTGTGCGCTCACACCCAAAACTGTACAGAGTGTACTACAGTAATTTTTTGTACCTTTTTGTACGTAAACGGCCAAATACATATACAAATTACCATCTTGGCGAGTCATGTAAACACAGTCTATTATATAAAAGGTGAATGTTGAGAAACAAAATGCATTAGTAACAGTATTAGATCTGTGCACAAAGTATTAAAGAGACAGCAGCGTAAATAAACCTGCTGCTGTCTGGTTCATTCATGTTTATTTATACAGTGAAAGACTGTCCAGTCTTATTTTACAGTTAAATACATTTCTGTAGTATTTTTGTACCTGGATATTACTGTTAGACCTAACTGAAAAAAAACTAATTTATTTGTGCGATTGCTTGTCATTTATTTGTTCTTATTTTATTACTGACTGTTTGCTTGTCTTTTTTAGTTCAAATAAATTCACTTCAGAGTTTGAACAAAGTTTCTCATGCTGTCTGAAAGCTATTGTCAGAAAGAGTGTCAGAAAGCTGGGTCTCCATCAAAAGTCACAAATCTTCCAGTATCTTTTAGTTGATCCTAAATGCACTTCAAAAAGCACCCAGGCAGACAAAACTCTGGACTGTTCTGCCGTGGCCAACAATGAGTCTATATCTAAATCACATTGAAAGCTGTGGAGAGGCCTGAAAACTGCACTTATGGGAAGGCACAATCTAATATGGGAGAACTTGATTAGCATAAGAAGAGTGGCCCAAATCTTCAGTACAGAGGTGCAGAAAGCTTGTTGAATGGTTTTTGGAAGTGCTTGACTATATATGTATTGCTCTTCTATCAGATATTAAGTCTAAGGTGTCAATAATTTTCTCAATACCATTTTGTTCTGAATCAAATATCAAAGGTCCTGTAATACTGACAGTGAAATAAAAATTTGGAGAGCAAATATTATTTTAAAATTTCTAATTATTTTTAGATAAACATGTGGGTTATTGGGCAAAAAAAGTGCAAGGGTGCCAATATTTTTGGACATAACAGGGTGAGTAAAATGTTGTGAATTTACAGAGGCTTAAATCACAGATTTCTCATAAAGACATGTTGGCAATGCCCAAGATAAGTGTCGATAATGAGCCAAAATATGGTCAACATAAAGTATTTGTGTGACTGAAAGTGTTGGATTACTAACTGGATAACGTGGGGAAGCCTGGGCAGTTGCTGCAGTGGTTAGTGAAGGTAAACCAGTCCTCGAAGTTGCTTGCCAGGGATTTTATGACAAGTTAAGATGTAACTCTACCTCTCTCGCGTACCCTATCAAATCAGTACTGTAAAACTTGTTCATACACTCCAGCATATTTAGCATAGACTGTCAAAAATGATTTATCACTGTCAGTTATGCAGTTTGTTCAGACCTGTTCTCTCTGTAAAGCAACTTTTAAATGAATTGAACATTTTGATTTTGTGTTGGTAACACTTTAGTTTAGGGGCCAATTCTCACTAGTGACAAGTTGCTTATTAGCATGCCTATTATTAACAAATTGGATGTTTATTAGTGATTATAAATTACATATTCTTCATGACCATATTCTACATCCCCAATCCTATCCAATACCTAAACATAACTACCTTACTAACTATTAATAAGCGGCAAATTAGGAGTTTATTGAGGCAAAAGGCATAGTTAATGGTTTGTTAATAGCGAGATCTGGTCCTTAAAATAAAGTGTGACCAATTTAGTTTTAGTTAATGTTTTCTACACAGGGTATACTTCTTTACTTGGTTTCACTTCTTGTTTCGGTGCCTAAACTCCAGGATATAATGCTATATGCATTAAAAAAGTTAATTTGTCTTGCTTTCATCTCTGTTCTACTCTGAATAATCTTGGAACTTTTCATTATAGCTGATGTCAAGCTATAATGAATGATATAATTATTCATTATTCATCAGGAAAAGTGTCATCTACCTGACTGGTGTTCACAGGATCACACTTCAGATAACTAATAAACTATGGGTGTTTTTTAAACTTTATTTGACACCAGATTATTGAATTATTGGAATATCACTCCCAGCTTTATGGTCATGTAACTACCTTCGGGTGTGCATTATTTATTTATTTATTTTAATAATTAAAGGTCCAGAGTCCCTATTCTGCTTCTGTTACCACACCCCTCAAGACAAATGTCTTACTTCAGGTTTTAGTCATTAAAATTATCTTTTGTGTATCTTCTGTGGAACAGAGAGCAGGGGAAAAAAATGAGTGCTTGACCTAGTGTGTAAAATTCAAAGCCTGTAATTTTCACAAAAATCCTCATTAAATTCAAAACTTGTCAGGTAGAGCTAATATCTGTAATTCAGTTGTCTAGCTTGATGAGAACTGAGTTTGGAGACTAAGTAAAACTCAACCACCCATCTCTCATCACGTCCATTTCTTAACTTTAACACCGCGTCCTAACCAGACACGGCACAGCACATGATAAAAGGTATCTTTTCATGTTACTCAGAGGTTTTGTCCTAACCAGCAGCGACTATAGTGCTGGTGTGTTATAAAACCCATGCACATGAAGCTGTAGCCTATATGTGACGCTAATGTTCATCAGTTTTCAAATCTCACATCATGTTATGATATTGTGCAAGTTACTCTACTGTGCGAAAATGAACCTTTCTTAAAGGTGTCATGAACTGAGAAACCAAAATCCCCTTGACATTCCCTTGATCTTTTGACATAAGAGGTCACTGTACTATAAAAACGTCCTGGACGTTTCAGAACTCAAACATTGTTGTTAGTCTAAAAACAGTTTATATCGAAGCCAGCAACCAGGCAGTTATCCCCCACCTGCCATTAAAGACATTCAAATTGGATCTATCTACTATCGATCCTAATCTTCAAACAGAAATCTACAGAAGGAATGCATGCAATTAAAAATAGAAGAAGAACTAAGAAATTAATGATTCAAATGTGCTGTCCCTGGCAATGCCTATGTGGTACTACTGTTCAAACAAACTAAACGAAAAGAGAAAAATGCATAGCTATTCCTAACAAGGGAAACACATACTGTATTTTCCTAGTTGCTGCATACATTGACCAAAAGCATTGTGAAAGAGTGTATTTTGTAACCCCCGCCCACTTAAGATGTCATCCTTCAAGATGTGGCAAATTCACTGACTGTGTCTTACTGTCTGCAATAGGAAAAACTCAATCCACTTTGTGAAATAGTCAACTATTACTAGAAGGAAAGTTTTCCTCTTGTTTACTGCACCAGGTCAAAGTATTGGGGTTTCATATTGGATGGTTTATATTGCTTATGTATAGAAAACTCTTTGGCGTGTTTCCATACCTTATGAATCTTAGGCCACAATGCAACCTTTAGAATTGTACTTAATTTTCCAAAAGAGCTTCTGAATTATTGACATGAAAGCAGTCCAGGGATGTGGGGTAAGAGACAGCTGGCACTTTTTTGCTAACAGTACATGGCATTATTCTGTCCTGGACCTGCCATCTAATTGCTAATTTCCCTATCCTGTGTATCAGCTTTCATATTCTCCTTCAGCTGGTCATCCTGGTTCTGGGTAGCTCCTGTCTCTGTTAGAATTGTTGGTAAGGCAAAATTGCAGGATTGGATCTTCATTGTGTGCATGCAGACAGACTTTCTGGTTCATGTATGGATCTAGATAAAGACAAATGTACTACTTTCATTCTTTAGTTTCTGTATTGAATTTTGACCTGAAGTGCTGTAACCTGAGAGTCCATCTAATGAGTCAGGGCTGTGAATTCCTGCATAGTCAGTAAACATCACAAAAGGTACACCCTCACGATAGCGATGCCCTTTCTCGACTGCCTAGACAACAGCAAAACGCTACGTTTGGATGTTGAATAATTTAACTCTGCTCCTCTCAGGCTTCTCAAGCCAAAATGAGTAACATGCTCTTCAACAATGATCATCTGTTTGACCGTGGCTCCCGAATGTCCTTATTAACCCATGCCACTTATAATTCAAACATACTTGTAGCCTGCATGACAGCTAGATGTTAAGCATGTTCCTTATGAGGCCACAAAAAATCCATGTGGTGAGAGACAGTCTTTTTTTTCATGGACTTTGAGTTCGTTCTCTTTAGTCTAATAGTCTTGCTTTGCATTTCATACATGGTACTGATCTTCCTGCAAATGAAGGTTTGCTTCCTCTTCTGGTGGATCAGCCTTCCATTTTAGGCTCGTAATGATTTATAGACATTGGCCACACTTTTGTGAGGTATTCGGTTGGAAGGAATGCTACCAAGAATATTCCTATCCAGTTATGGATCTTGATCCTTTTAGCTATTCACCAGCTTTGGGCTTGTCCGGAGAGAACAACATTTAGCGTTTCCACAAACTCTGTGTCTGATAGTTGCCAGCGATGTTCACATTTCTCAGTGAACATCGATTGTCTCCCTAGCAGAGCCAAAATGATGAAATTCTAGGTTAATGCGGGTCTAATATTGGAAGCAACTGGCATATTTGACGGTGTCTCTTTTTTTCTCTGAAGAGGTTGCTACAAATGGAAAATGGATCACTGGGGTGCTGGTTTTACTGAGATGAGCCACTTCCTATTTCCAATGTTTCACAGCTCGTTGCTCTTATTTGGCATATGATCTGTGCTTCAATGTTTTATATCTTCAAATTGCTGACTTAACTGACTTGCCTCAGTGGGGTTCTTCCGCTGAGACAGGAGGCCCCTTGGAAAGGTGTGGGTGTGTTTGTTATCGCTGTGATGGACTGGTCATCAATTCAGGGTGTTTTTATCTTTGGCCAAAGATAGCAGCATCCCCACAACCCTGCATAGGACAAGCGGCTCAGATAATGGATGGATTTAAGACAGCCTATAAGGGGAAGTCATGGCCTAATGGATATTGAGTCAAAGGTTACAGGTTCGAGTCTCAGGTCTGGCAGGAATTGACGGTGGGGGGAGTGAATAACAAGTGCTCTCTCTCCACCTTCAATACCACGACTGAGCTGAGACACTTGAGCAAGGCACCGAACCCCCAACTGCTCCCCGGGTGCCACAGCAATATGGCTGCCCACTGCTCCGGGTGTGTGTTCACTGTGTGTGTGTTCACTGCTGTGTGTGTGCACTTGGATGTGTTAAATTCAGAGCACAAAATACGATTATTGGTCGCCACACGTCATTTCACTTTCACTATTGTAATGGTGTGATGAGACCGCACAACATTTGGCAAACAATTCTTAAAGATTTTTGAGTAAAGTAACACTTTATGTTGATAGTCCACTTTAGATACTATACTATCTACAGGTAACTTTGCCACTCCAAGTCAACTAGCGATCATTAGAAAATCAGTAGACTGATCTGCTCACACCACTTTAAGGCACTTTTTCAATGGTCTCCAACACGCCTTCTACTGACTATAAGTAGCTATGCAAGTACAGGTCAACTTATTCTACTAACCCTAACCCATCAGTCTACTAGTACTCTAATGAGAGTGAGATGCTGTTACGTATAGTTAGTAGAATGTCTAAAATTAACTTGAAATTGGGTGTAACTAATTTTTGTACTTGTAGGTTATTCTGTTTTTAATTTACATATGTTAACTTCCTGTCTGACTGAGGATCAGTTACAATGTTAATATTGCATTTATCTGATCATATAATGTTGACAGGTTATAGATATATTGCTGCTTTATTTTCAGATGACTGAGAACTATTTACAAGTGGCAACACTATTCTAGGCAACAGAATGGAGTTGAGTCAAAAGTATATGCTGGCATGGATTATAACTATTATAACGCTCCGTCTACTGTCACATCATCTCAAAATCAAATAGAGCCCATTGTAATCAAAAGACATATCACATCAAGTGGTTGACAGTAAAGATACCCCCATTCTATTTATGACATATACTACACACTTTTCAACAAAAGGACAAATAAAAGAGGTAAGATTTATCATGAGGCTGATATTTTTTTAATAATTCACTTTGATATGTCTAGTGTAGACAGCCTTAAAGAGGGCGTTTTTTCTTGCTCCTGTCACTTTTGACTTAACTGGGCATTTAAGACAAGACATTATCTAAAATTTGTTAAGTAATGCTTAATAAAATACTATGCTAATTTTATTTAAATTCCTGAGTAATGTTTACCTTAAGTATTTTTAACATCACGATTAAATTGTGAAGTATTACTACTGAAAATGTGTTTAATAAAATAACTGAACATTGACAGACAGCATTTTACATAAATATATTTTATTCAATGTTTAAATTGTAAATGTATTATAACTTAATTAAGACAAAAGGTAAGTATAAAATAAATCAAATTTACTTAGGTTTTTGCAGTCCATAAATATAGCTCTTCCTGCCAAAACAACACACATACTGTATGTCACTCAACTAAATATGAACTAAAAATCGTTGTTCTGAATCTTTCTTACATTCTTTTAGTCACGTTTCTTTAATGCGTGTATGCCTTTAAAGGGTTACTCCACCCCAAAATTTAAATTTTGTCATTAATCACTTACCCTCATGTTGTTCCAAACCCGTAAAAGCTTCTTTCGTCTTCGGAACACAATTTAAGATATTTTGGATGAAAACCGGGAGGCTTGTGACTTGTGACCCATTGACTGCCAAGTAACAGTAACAAGCCTCCCAGTTTTCATCCAAAATATCTTAAATTGTGTTCCGAAGACGAACACCATGGGGGTAAGTGATTAATGACAACATTTAAATGGAACAAGCATGTTCACTCACACACACTTACATACACACAGACACACACACGTGACATAGGTGTCCAGGACATTTATTTTTATATTTTGGCAAATAAAATGCACAGAAAATAAATGTGAAGGGGGTAGACATAACACACACACACACACACACACACACACACACACACACACACACACACACACACACACACACACAGACAGAGAGAAAGAGAGAGAGACATTTCTGCAAATTTATGTAACATAATTTGCTAAAAAGGAGATAATTCAAAAGACATCAGACAACAACAACAAATTCTAACCTTTGACAAAAATATAGATGTTTAATATATTTTATATTTTTATATATATATATATTCACAAAATATATATCATAAGGACGCGAGTAGAAGTTGAAACATGAAGAAAAATTGGACTTGAAACTAAACTGAAAATGAATGGGTCCCTATGGACCTCTGCTGGATATATGTGGTCATTGCACTTTCTTTCTTTAACTGTAATTCCTACAGTTCCAGAGCCCGCTTTCCGGGAGCCCACGCAGTCCGCTCCAAGCCCGCTCCGCTCCGGGACCCACGCAGTGCAGATGGCAGTCCGCTCCGGAGCCCACGCAGTTCTATCCCTCCAGCACATGGGCCCGCTCCGCTCCGGGAATAGAGCCCGCTCTAGAAACCTTTTATATTTAATCCGCTCCAAGGTCGCTCCGGATCATTTAAGGGATTTTTTTCATAGAAAATAAATTTTATAAGCCAATGTATGGCGTAGTTGAGTAATTGTGCAGTAAATAGGTCAATAAATACCACATATCCACAAAAACACAGCATAAATGCATAGTTGAGAAGTAAAATCCCTCTGCCTGGCTAAATAATAATATTGTTTGTCCTTATGTACGCTGGGGAATGGCTCTGTACAGTTTCCTAGTTTGTTTTTTGGGTGTTGGCTTTTTTTATATTAAAGCCTTTTTCCTTGCATTTGGACCCAGACTGAAGATCTTACCGCCGTGAGTGTAAAGTCCACTTGAGGAGTGATTAAGTGTTAAGAAAACATAGATATGCTCATGACGCTCCATCGTGGAGAGAGTTTGCAGTTTCTGAAAATACAAAAGTTACTTTGTTGCTCGGTTTTAATCAAGTGTTATTCATTGAAAACCATTACATTGTGTCAGAAGCGCTTGATGAACACAGCCTCAAAAGGATGGCTAAATTTAATCCTCCAGAGAGTTTTGCATTTGTGCATCATCCAAATGAGTGGGCCGACTGTAAGCTGGGATTTCATCGCATCAAAATGAGAGGAAATGACCTGAACAAGCCCACCCAAATCAAAGTTTGTTTTCAAAGTAGAGATATCGTTGGTATTAAGACATTTAAGATGAAACTCTCATCTAAACACTCATATTATGGGTTTTGCCTAAACTGACAAGTTTGAAAAGTACTTAAAAACCACATTCATTAAATTCCACATAACAATCCCAAATAACTGAAAATCCCTCCCATTCAATCAACTCCAAATAAACAAGGAAAATAACTGTAACAAACATGCATGCATACATTTTCTGTCAAATAAATACATTTGTATGTTTTGTGTCTTTTTTGTATTTCCCTGACCCGGAGTTGGGTACCATTTTTCAGCATCCACCTTTGATTGTGTACAAACTTTCCAAAAATGTAAAAGATTATTTGGCACATGCTCGTTTCAATTCTTCTCAGAGATTACTTAGCCCTATACCAATTGGTAATTATCGGTGTGGTAATTGTGCTCAGTGCAATAATACTTCTTTCTTTTGTCATCCAAGAACCGGTGAGAACAATATAGAAATAACTCTGTTATTTCCTGTGTTTCTACGCATGTTGTTTATTTGATTCGGTGTCCTTGTGGTTTAGGTTATGTTGGAAACTAAATATAAAAATAGTAATAATTTTGTTGATGATGTATCTATTGTGGGTTGTTACTAATCAATGGATCTTTACAGAGATTGGTCATGAATATGTTTTTAAATGTGGTTTACTTTGTGATGTCATGTTTGAAAAATTCCTGATGAAGGTCATGCGACCGAAACGTCATTAATAATATTTTGATACCTCTTGCATTGATAGTGTGCGGGATTTGTTTTTTGCTTTTTTGTATTTCAAATGAAAAGAACAAGACTTCTATCATATGATAGTAGCAAAATAATAGTACATCATATTGCCTGCTTATTAACTCCTTGTTTCCGCAGTCTTATTAACTCCTTATTAACTTACACTTATTTCCCCGCCAGCATTTTGATAATTTTTGCAAAACTTTCACAGACCCCAGAATATTTTATTAAATCAATATCTGAACACACGATAAAAGATCCTCTTCTTTTAAACAAAACAAACCCTTTTATTCTAGCTTCATGCATTCTTTTCTTTTTTTAATCAACATTTGAATGTGTGTAAGTTTTGTTAAAAAAATAAATAAAATAAACGTTCAATTTTTTTTTTCAAAGACTAGATTCAGGATGATGATCAAAACATATTCAGAGTCGATTGACTCCATCGACACTCCCAAAGCTTCACAGTCCTATACCACTTCCAGGATCAATGTTTCATTTGGTAATGTTAGGCAGTTTTGATTTATGTTATTTAATGTTTGATTATCACGTTAGCTGACAAATGCACAATCAATGCTTTTATCTCTTGTTTCTGTCTTCTTTGCTTGTTTATGGATCCAGAGATTCTTTACGATTTCAGAAGATAAAAAGTAATAGTGCCCCCAACCATATAACAGTGAAAAAATGGATTGCCGAAAAATTCTGTCAGTGCCAGGGACGGTCACCTAGTCCAGGGTTAATATCCGATCTCATATTCACACAAACTATTCAGGGGTGTGTTTCCCAAAAAAACGTTAGCCAACTATGTTTTGTCATTACCAACATAGTTCTATGATTCGGTGCTTTCTGAATCCATAGTTCCAACGAGCCTTCACAAATAGTCTGCCAATGGGAGAGAAAGTGTCAATAAACAATAGACTGTAGAGTTTTATATTGATGCAACAATACTGTATACTGGTGCTAAATATCATGTGAAAAAACATTCAGCCTGTTAAATTCTGAGAGAGAGAGAGAGAGAGAGAGAGAGAGAGAGAGAGAGAGAGAGAGAGAGAGAGAGAGTGGTTAAATGTGACATTGTTTAGTCCTGGTGGTCATTTAGATTGCTTGGCCAAATTCAAGTGAACACAACATACAAAGGACGCTTGTACACTTTCCCAGTTTATGTCATCTGTGAACAAAATGTGAACAACTTACTAAGCTGAGCCACAGTATCCACAATGGAGCTTGTTTAATGCAATTTGGTGGGTACAGAGCTCTTAAAACAGAGCCAGTTAAAGGAGAATGCACAGCCATATGTGCTGCACAGACTCCCTACAGGCTGGCACACACCAATGATACCACGGCCAAAACGCTGCAGATTTCAAGTTAAATAAAACACTACAGTAAGTCCTTCCAACCACAGAGAAAAGAAAAGAAAAGCTAACTGGTGCAGCACTGTTTTGATGCTGCCTCGGTATTTGGCACATTCCTTTACTAGCATGAAATATCACTATATTAATGTAAAGAATGTAGTTACTTTTTATAGAAAGTAAAATGTTACATTACTTTTGCATTATTTTTTTTCATCTGGCCTGGGCTTGCTTGTTTGTTTTTAATATAAAAAATATATTTTTGGCAAATATTTTTTGTCCTTTCACACCAAAAGTGAAATGGAATAAGTGTCAGGTTGAAGGAAAGTAAATGCATGTTTGTTCAGTAGATTGCGCAGTTCAAACCTTTCAGCTGTGCTGCTATTCTGGATTGCATGAAGAAAAGGATGCAGGAGAAGAAATACATTGAATTTTTTGCTCATTTGGTTGAATTGAATCATCGATGGTCAGCAACAAAGACATTGGTTAATAAAATAGGATTAAATAGGATATTTGTGTTATTCAACATCTAATTAGAGCAGGTTTGCGTCATATTCTGAGTTTTTGCAGTTTACTGTTTTTATTCATTTTAAGGAATACTGAAAGTTTTTGTGTAAGTGAGAAGAGTGTATTTTGACATTTAGTCTATACAGTAACATCATGCTCACGCAGCGCACGCAACATCTCTGCTCTTATACTACTGATTTCTCTCAACAAGAGGACAGGAGAAACGTAAGTCAAGAAATGGAATATTTAGTCACTTATTTTAAAAAGTAACATTACTACTAGTAATCTGATTACATAACTTGCGTTACCTGTAATGCATTACCCCCAACACTGATTAGGACATTTGGCCCTTGTAAGTACATACCTGTTTACTTAGAGGTCATACATTAGTTTGAGGTATACAATAACTGTTTTTAAATTGCAGCTCATTTTAATGCTATATTAGTCCCGCGTAGCCAGACCTTCAGACTGACCGCATAAGGTCTGAGAACTTTGGCCACTTCGAATGGCCAAGACCCGCCAAAGAGGCCATATAACTGACAGGTAAAGCAACCAATCACGTTTCGTTTTGTGCCGTGTCATGTTTAGGGGTGTGGAAATGTGTGTGAAACTCTCGGACATATTTAAAATATTCTATGCAGCAAACTTTAAATATTTCACATACTTTTGAAACTCCAGCGTTTAGTTGACTTGATAAGCGCTCGCCGTCACATTTGTAAACACCGACAGCTTTCTTCTTTCGTGAGGTGGTTTGGCGCCACGGCATCTTTGTATCCAGGCGGAACTGGATGAAATCATGTATAATATAACCCAGGGGTTCCTAAACACGTTCCTGGAGCCTCCCCAACATTGCACATTTTGCATGTCTCCTTTGTCTGACACACCCATTTCAGGTCTTGGAGTTGCTACTAATGAGCTGATGAGTTGAATCAGGTGTGATTGATAAAGGAGACATGCTAAATGTGCAGTGTTGGGGAGGCTCCAGGAAAGAGTTTGGGAACCCTGATCTAACCAATCCGATGTCGACTTCGAAACTCCTGAAGTGTTTCCAGCTAAGTGTGCCATATGCATCAGACGTTTAGCCAACGATCCGTGGGCGTGATGTCTGGGGCTGAGACTAATGCTATATAGTCTAAAGAAAACCCTAAGCTTAACATTCCTGAATTTTAAGAATATGCCTATAGTGGTGGTGATTCTGATGCCTAAGGAAAGATATGACATGATGACTTAAAAAAATATCTACTGAAATCCTTTTGTGATTACAGTATTAACAGTACTGTAGAAAAGTAGATAAAATGTTTTGTCCATCAACTGCATTTTTGTGAAACATTATATGAACAGGTTAGATGAGCAAATGTGATGTAATTGAACAAATCGCAGTGAAAATTGACTCTAAAAACTTTATTTAAAAAAATCTACATGGAAAAACTTATATTCATAAATATAATAATTAATCATTAATTAGTGAGTGGCGCCGAGGATGGCAGCCGTGTTGCGAGTAAATAGTTTTTCGTACGTATTAATAACTGTCTAATAGAGACATTAAAAATTGGTTCCTCCGTCGCGCACAGCAAACACTTGAAAAAGCCCTTTGTCTGGGTTGTGCAACCGAAGAAATGCACGCCGAAAAAGAGGGAAAAGAGCTGGCGTTCTCGAACAGACGCCGTTACCTCCTCTCCCAACAATTTTACTGGCCAACATGTAACCTGTCTCCAATACCAACGCAAGGGACTGTATTTGCCTCAAGAAACATGTCTGCAGGTTCCAAGCACAGAGGCTTCTCCGTGCATCGCTCGGATAATGAGAAGGCGGGGTGTTTGCTTCTACAACAACTCGTGTGTGATGAAAGAAACTTTTTAAATCCTTCTGCTCCCCTGAAATTTCATACGGTTGTCGACCATTCTGGTACCGAGGGAATTTACAGCCATATAATCACGCTGTTTATATCCCCCCCCAAGCCAACACAGACCGGGCACTCAGGGAATTGTACGGGAATTAAGCGAACAGGAAACCACGCACCCAGACGCAGCCTTTATTATCATGGGGACTTTATAAAGCCAACTTCAGAAAACAGCTCCAAAATACAACTTCAGCGTGGTGACACAAGATGCTACAAGTCCCTCCCCCGCCCACCTTTCGTCAGATCACTCCTCCGTTCTGCTTCTGCCTGCTTAAACATGAAGCACCCACCCTAGGACAATAAATGCTGGTCGGACCAATCGGACGCTATGTGTTTTGAAGAAATGTTCCGGCGGCGTCTGATGACGACATGAGGCGTACTCAGATACGGTCACGTGTTTCACAAGAAGTGCCGACCAAAACAATTCTACCCCAACCAAAAACCGTTTAACAGCGATTGCCTTAATCTGCCTTTAGACTTTGACAAGCCAGCTTCTGATCCATCAAAGACAGACAATACAAAAACAAAGTTGAAGAACTCAACAACAATAATCCTAGAAGCTAGGGCATCAATCACAGGCTTTAAAGGGAATAGAAAAGGCCTCTCTACCGCTCAACACCTATGCTCGGGACATCCCGCCCACACAGAGAGCGCATGGAGAAGAGGTGAGTCCACTCTCGCTTTCTGTCGCGGAATAAATTACTGAACATCCGTAAAGCCGTGGGCCCGGACGGTATACCAGGCCGTTGCTCAAAGCATTTTCCAGTAGCCGGGTTTTTACAGACATTTTCAATCTGTCCCTCTCTCTGTCTGCATGCTTCAAAAAATCCACCATTGTGTAAAAAAAATAAAGTCAGTGGGCCCGTTGCTCTGACCCCCATATGTTGAGAAGCCAGGTACACATCTGCTCTGTGCTTCCTGCTTCATGGACCCACTACAATTTGCATACCGCAGTTTCCACAGGGCCACCCTGCAACCTCTCTCCCAAAATAAAATTATATTGTTCGTGGATATCTCGGCATCCGTATGCCTGCCACACTGCTCCACACTCTGCTATCTCTGTATATACCTGGACTTCCTGACAGGCAGAAGTAGGTGGTCAACCAACACCTCATCTCCCCTGACCCTCAACACTTGCACATTCCTCAGCCCACTTGCTCCCTGTACACACACGACTCCAACACACAGCTGCTTATTTGCTGATGACACAACGGTATTATACCGACAACGATAGACGGCCTACAGAGAGGAGGTAGTACCCTGACTAAATGGTGTCAGGAGAACACACTCAACATCGACAAGACCAAGGAGCTGGTGGTGGATACAGGAGACAGAGCAGAGAACACACACCCATTCTGCACATTTTATTTTACATTGCACATTTTATTCTTATTTATGCTCCTATTATTAGAGCATTGACCGGCTATCACCGCCTGGTTTGGAAACAGCACCGCTGGCAACCGCAAAGCCCTGCAAAGGGTCGTGCGAACTGCCCGCCACATTGTTGGAGGTGAGCTTCCCTCCCTCCATACACCAGGCGGTTGCAAGGAAAGCCCGGAGGATATCAAAGTAGCCACCCGTATGCTCTCCATGTTGCTCAGGAAGACGTTGCAGCATGTCCCGCACTGTGAGGGACAGCTTTTTCCCTCACATATTGAACAGTCAGAAATGCACTACAACACACTCCCACTCACACAACATGTCCATTTAACACAGAGCGGACACTGACTGGACACCATACAAAGACACCCACGACATTGCATACATTTGTTGCACTTGCACTCTACCTGTTGCACAACCAATTGTTGCACAACCAATCTGCTGTATTTATAATCTGTTGCATAATCCATTACTATGTAGCCTTACATAATGTATAGATTGTGTACATACGGTGTAAATGTGTAGCTGAAACTAAGTATGTCTATATAGAATATGTGTACTGAGTATATGTATGTGTATTTTGCACACTTCCTCTGTACAGTCTGTATATACTGTATTTAAACTGGTTTTTTTTGTTTTGTTTGTTTGTTTTTGCAGTCTGGAGCACGCTTAAGAATTACTCACCAAGATTTGCTGTGGTGATGTGAAATAAAAGTGATTTGATTTGATTATTTGATTGTGAGTTTGTTGAGTAAATAACGTATTAATAAAACATTACCTCCACAGCAAACACTTGAAAAAATGCATAACATTAGACATGTAACCTGTCTCCAAGCTGTAAACAAGCAAGCACAGAGATCATAATGAGAAACATATGCTTTTTGAAAGGTTAGGTTTATAGCCTGAAACATTGCTCATTATTTTTACAACTTCAGACACAAGATGCTGGGTCAGGTAAACATTATAAAAGGTATGTGAAGAAACATTGTACGCAACATGCATACTATTTATTGCCTTAATAGACTTTGACATTCTGATGACAGAAGCTCTATGGCTATAATGAATAGAAAAGGGCTTACGGGACATCCCTGGACCAAAGAAATTACTGTGAACATGTTTTATTTGTGGCTGCAACTGGCATATCCAGGGATTAAAATTTGGGCCAAACCAAAATAAAATTATATTATATCACAACCTTTTGCGCTGCTAATCGCAATACTGCTCTACCATTTTATTCTTCTTTATTTCTTCTTATTTCTTTTATTTTTTACTATATGAGTATATTCTCTTGTGTTGTGTTACATATTTTGCACTGTCCATTGAGCGGACCTGACCTGATTGACATTTCACTACTGATTATATTCTGTATAAATGAGTATGTGACGAATAAAACCTTGAATCCTTATATATTGTATTTGGGAGATTTTAGATTTTTTAAAAATTACATTTACATTTACCCAAAGTGACTTACAGTGCATTCAGACTATACATTTTTTTATCAGTATTAGTATGTGTTTCCTGGGAATTGAACCCACAACGTTATGCGCTGCTAACACAATGCTCTACCACTGAGCCACAGGAACACTTAATATAGATTTAATATAGATAAATAGGTTTTAGGAGCTACAATCTAGATCATCTTTGCCTGGCTTTCAGAAAACTGTAGTGAGAGCCTCTGTGAGGCTTGATGGTAATTCTGATTGTTCATAAAAATAATTAAACATGCTAATAAGCAGTGAGGTCAATTGTGAGGAGAACGTTTTGTAGAACTCGACACAGAAACCATCTGACCCTGGGGCCTTATTATACTGCATACAGCTTTAACTGATTCCACCATTTTTCGAGATTGTGGAGATTTTTCTAGGTTCCTCCTTTGTCTTGCTTAGTGCTGAGCATATTTACCTTTAGCAAACATTTCTGCATAGGTGAATCATCTTGAGGGAATTATAATGTGTATAAATCTGAGTGGTATTTTTGAAAAGCACAGTTAATTTCACAGGAATCCACTGTTATCTCTTGGGGTGTTTTCCAAATATTGGGTAGCCTATATGCTGAGAAGCCGCTGTTGGCCTATATTACAACTAGGTGTCAGTCAGTAAATGGGAAAAATATTTAACTTGCGTTACTTATTTGAAAAACTAACTCAGATATTTTCTTGTAAATGTAAAATGAATGTGTTAATTTACTAGTTACTTGGGGAAAAAAGTAATCTAATTATGTAACACGTGTTACTTGTTACCCCCAACACTGTTTAAAATATGACTGAATGGGGGTGAATTCTCATCGACCCCCTCTAATACTAGGTAGTAACTGATTACATGTAATCTTGATTACGTGATCAGATTTAAAAAGTGCAAACACTTTATTTTAAGGTGTCTTTTGTCAGGGAGACTATGTCACCAGTTCTGGACTCCATGTCCCAGAATCCTCCCCGGCTCACAACTGTTTTTAGTCACGATCACCATAATGAGAAGCGGCGGTGTCCGCTCACAAGGCTCCCGAGGCAGCGGTGCCCGCTCACAAAGCTCCCGAAGCGGCGGTATCTGCTCACAAATCTCCCGAGGCGGCAGTGTCTGCTCACAAGGCTCTTGAAGTGGCAGTGCCCGCTCACAAAGCTCCAAGGTGCTTCTGCTCACAAAGCTCCTGAAGAGGCGATGTCCGCTCACCAAGCTCCCATAGCGGCGGTGCCCGCTCACAAATACTCCCGTATCCTCCGAAGCCCCACCCTCGTCCTCAGCCCAGAAACGCCGGCCGTTCCCCAGTCAAGCCCGTCGGCCTCCGCTGACTCAAGCCCCGAATTGCCGGCCCCCACTGTCTCAAGCCTGCCGGCCCGATGCACCCCAAGTCAAAGGAGGAGGATGAGGAGAAAGGGACAGCTCTCCACTCTTATCTTCGGTCCATAGCACCCTCCAGTGTCGGCTCCAGCCCCAGAGTGCCCTCCAGTGTCGACACCAGCCCTAGAGTGCCCTCCAGTGTCGGCACCAGCCCCAGAGCACCCACCAGTGTCGGCTCCGACCCCAGAGCACCATCCAGTACCTGCTCCGACCAGAGCCCGTTCCTCCAGAGCGCCATCCTGATCCCACATCCAGCCCAGGGAGGGCCTCGGAGTCCATTATTTCCCCCAAGGATTTTTTTTTTTTGGGGGGGGATAGTAGGGCTCCGGTCGTAGTGGCTGGGTCGAGGTCAAGGCCACGGAGTCTGTTCCGCCGTGGCCTCCCGAGCTCTCTGCTCCACCATGGCGCCCCAAGCTCCCTGTTCGGCCATGGCCCCCTGGACTGCCTGTTCCGCTATGGCCTCCCGAGTCCCCTGATCCACCATGGCTTCCTGAGTCTCCTAATCCGCCATGGCCCTCCAAGTCGCCTGATCCGCCATGGTCTCTCGAGTTCCCTGATCTGCCCTGGAGGCCTCCCGTGTCTCCGTCTTGGACCAACCTCCAGGCCGTCCACCCCCCCTCTCTGGTGGATATGTTATGGTGCGGGACGTGCCTTCCAGAAGGGGGGAGTAATGTCAGGGAGTCATCAGCTCTGGACTCCATGTCCCAGAATCCTCCCCGGCTCACACCTGTTCTCAGTCACGATCACCATCACTTAGAGTTCTAATCACCTGCACCTGCTGTCTTCAATCAAGTCACCTATTTGACCATGTTCCTTTCAGTCACTAACTTTCCGGTCTACCATTCACCACGGAAAACTATACCAGATTGTTTCCTGTTACTTGCCTGTTGTTTACTTACCTCTAGTGTCTCCAGTGATCCAGTCCCTCGCCGACCCCATTCGTTCCCCGGACTCCTGCAAAGGATCAAACAAACCATTACCCAGAGCTAAAAACCCAAGAACTCTCTTTATTGTCTGACTTACCTGCCATCTGCCTTCTCTCCCTTCTCCTCAGAAGCTTCGCCAGCGTTCTCAGCCCCGATTCGCCGTCCGCGGCTCATTCAAGGCCGCCATCTGCGGTGAAGTCAAGGCCGCCGTTCACGGCTCATTCAAGCCCACCGTCAGCGGGGAAATCCAGGCCGCCGTCTGCTTTGAAATCAAGCTTGCCGTTCGCGGCACATTCAAGCACGCCGTCTGCGGGGAAATCAAGGCCGCCGTCCGCGGCTCACGCAAATCTGCAGCCATCAGTGGCTCTCTCAAGGCCGCCGTTTGTGGGGAATTCCAGCCCGCCATCCGCAGCCCTCTCCAGCCCGCCGTCCGTGGGGAAATCATGGCCGCCGTCCGCGGCTCACCCAAGCCCGCCATCCACGAGTAAATCTAGGCCGCCGTTTGTGGCCAACGCAAGCCCGCCGCCGTTCGCGGCTCCAAAGTCAAACCCGCCGCAGTCAAGCACGCCGATGGACCCACATATGCCCCTGAGATTACTGGTGGCAAATGAGGGTATGAGTTGGAGCCCACCTTCAGCGCCTTCTCACCATTACCTCATCTTTGACTTGTAAGTTTCTCTGAACAACCATATCAGATAAAAGGATTTTATACTTTAATACAGTACAAAACATAAACTCAAATACTGCTGTAGGTTAACAAAGGCCCAAGAGAGTGAAAAACATGATTTGTTTTCAGAAATGGATAAATATTTTTGCTTTCCTCTGCTAATGTCTGGTTTTGTGGGGGAAATGGTAATACAAGTTTTTTTTTTTTGCTATAGCGCAGGGTGGAGACAATAGATATCTTTCTTCATATTGAAATAATTACAGTACCTACTGTGTGACACCTTCATAAAACCATTGTCTTCTTAAAATTGCTTGAGGTTGAAAAGAAGTGTAGGGGTGTTTCTTCTACTTCAAGCATTTCAGTCTCCCAGGGATTTTCATTAGAAGTAACAGATTTTAGCTTGTGATGAGAATTTATTTTAATGCGTCCTTGTTACAGTTTAATTACACATAAGTACTGAGTAATATGAATTAACAAGTAGTTAGATACTGTAGGTTTAGTCTTGGAATAACATAATTTATTGTTAATGCTATAGTAAATGCATGTTATATATGTAACAAGGAAACAGTAAAATGAAATTTTAATCACAATCACATTAAAACTGCTTTGGAAATGTTTTACCACTTTTGCTTGACAAAGGCAATATTCTGATTCTGTATTTATTATGCATATGCTCCTTCTTCTTCTGACACTAAAACTCAGTATAGATATTCCAGGTTGTTCTGACCCAGTATCTTGTCTCACTCATTTGATTTTTGGTTTTCCTAAAACATTATAGCAACCACAAAGGAGAGCCTAGTAACTGCTAAGCTGCTCTCTCACTTCCCAGCCTAAATATTTTGAAAGTTTTTCCGTGGGGAAATCATGGCCACCGTCCGCGGCTCATCCAAGCCCGCTGTCCACGAGGAAATCCAGGCCACCGTTCATGGCCAACGCAAGCCCGCCGCCATTCGCGTCTTCAAAGTCAAACCCGCCGCCATCTGTGGCAAAGTCAAGCCCGCCGACGGACACACATTTTCCCCTGGGATTACTGATGGCATATGAGGGTATGAGTTGGAGCTCACCTCCAGAGCCCGCTCCTCGACAGCGCTCTCCAAAGCCCGCTCCTCGTCAGCGCCCTCCAGAGCCCGCTCCACCAGGGCCCATTCCAGTGCCCGTTCCAGTGCCCGCGCCTCCAGAATGTCTTCCAGAGTTCCCCCCAGACTTCATAGTTTTCCCCAAGAACATTTTTTAGGGGGAGCCATATGTCCTTGGCCAAGGCGGCTAAGGCCACGGAGGACCCACCATGGCCGCCCGAGCTCCCTGCTTCACCCTGGAGGCCTTCCGTGTCTCCATCCTGGACTCTTTGTTCTTTGTTTTCTCCCTGTCCTTCCTGAGTTTCCTTATATGGTTATTTTCCTGTTCTAGTTAAGTTGATTTGATTATTCCTACCACCTGTTTTAGTTTTCCTTGATTACATTCTATGTGTTTAGAAGTCCTGAGTTCTCCCTGAGTCTTTGTCCGTTCACTCGTCCATTTACGGTGTGTTTCCTGTTTTTCTATTTGATTTATTAAAACGAAGAAAAAAGTACTTATCCCAAGTCTCCTGAGTCCTTCCCGCCACACAACCCATGATAAATATATAATGGAAGTTACTTTTTTTTCGATCTGGGATATGGTATACAATAATACCATTCAAGGAAATGTAGCCAATAATGTAGAAACCTGTGCTGCAGGAACGTGTTGTTCATAGGTGTTGGAATAACAAACGTCTTACATATTGTGGAATGGATTTTAAAGCTTTTAATGCAAGTGGCTTTGAATTTTGGTTTAAGAAGTAGCCTATGTTGTAGTGGAAGTGGTTTCACCTAGTGGAATTATTAAAATAAATACAACATTTGATGATTTTTCACAAGAATTTCTGATCATTTAAGTTGAGATCATTACAAAATGGACATTTCAACTGTTATTTGTTAAATTATTTAGCCTTTTCCCCCCTTTTTTCTATTGACATTGGTAATGGCCATAGCCGTGTGGTCTGTACTCCAAACATTTTTACTTTTAAAATGAAGAAACTCCATTTTCATCGGATGCATATTTTATGTTTTTCACAGCATAGTAAAAACAGCTGTTTGCAAATGTACTGTTTAGCATTTTCCATTTTGAATGTTGAAAGCATTCAAAAATATATGTGAAAAATCTGTTATATATATTCTAGATCACCAGAAGCTGGACAGGGAGGCTAGGATCTGCAGACTGCTGAAGCATTCCAATATCGGTAAGTTCAGCACACACACACACACACACACACACACACACACAACACACACACACACACCACACACACACACACACGCATACACGCACACACGCACACGCACACACGCAGACACGCACGCACGCACACACACACACACACACACACACACACACACACACACACACACACAACACACACACACACACACAAATGTTTACTTAGCTATCTAAATTAGGTGAACTTGTGTTTACATAAAGCTAATTATAAATATAGCTGCAATTAAGTAACTAAGTAATCTTGCGATTAGCCTTATTATTTTAGACCAAATCCTCCGGGCATGCCCAAGTTTTAATATGCCAAAGTCTTGCCAAAATATAGCTTCATGTACTGTTTAGTGTGCTCTCATTATCTAGTTATTGAGGTGATATACAAAATAAGGGGTGTGTTTGAATGTAACTCGCTGATTAATTACCATAGTATGATGCATCGCTGAAGAAACTAACTACAACTGTTTCCTGGTTCAACAATATAGGACGGTCGTTAATGACATCACATTCAGATGGATTAATAACTTCTAAATTGTGAGAGATTAATAACAAGTTACATTTTCTGGAGAAATAACTTTCTTCCACAATGTCACAACCTCATATTTTTCACATTTATTGTGAATGTAACATCTGTGTACGGGTCTCAGACAAAACTGCTTTACATTAAACGAGACCAGTCCCATATCTCTTTGATGTTCTGTTGCAGAGATATGACTGGGTCATGTTGCTATGCGGTTGCTAGTCTGCTCTGAATGGTTGCTAGAGCGTAGCTATGCAGTTGCCATGGTAATACTGGCTACTTGCTGATTTGAGTGAACAGAGTGAAATCTAGTCTCCATAACACTGTGATCTGAAGATATCACTCTGATCCATTTACAGTGTATGTCTAAAGGGAAGCGGTTGCAATGTGTGTAGCAGCCATGCTGGATGTGGGGAACCTCATGTTTCTCCGACTTGTGAGAAAAGAAGTCAGATGTAATGCATGATATAAAGATGCATGATATAAAGCTGCAATTGCAAATTATAAAGTCAGAATAAAAGTCTGATAAAAAAAATTTAAAAAAATATTTTGTGTGTTGTTTTTTTTACTTGCAATCGCGAGTTTATATCTCAAAATTGCAAGGAAAAAGTCAGAATTGCGAGATGCAAATTAAAATAGATAAAAATGACCTTTTTAATTTTTTATTCAGTAGTGGAAACGGGCTTCCATTCATACTAAATTAGATTAAATTAATCAAATGTATTTTGCTCAAATTTTGCCAGGAGGCTGTTGAGGTGCATACCAAGCAGTCAACCGACTTCAATCTTAAAGCTCTGTTCTCAGTGATATTATTTGAAACGTTTTGTAACAAATGTCTTTAGCAAATCTGTTGGGAAGAACAATTTCAGAAACAGTTCAAACTTGCAAGGCAGTGCATGCTATGTGTAACAAAACAAAACACTAATGAAACAAAAATGACTTCATGATGATGTTATCTCTTTGTTATTCTCCATCCAAACCACAACCGGCAATCCTTCACCAGTGCGGCTGCATGACAGCATCTCAGAGGAAGGTCACCATTACCTCATCTTTGACTTGTAAGTTTCTCTGACCAACCATATCAGATAAAAGGATTTAATACAGTACAAAACATAAACTCAAATACTGCTGTAGGTTAACAAAGGCCCAAGAGAGTGAAAAACATGATTTGTTTTCAGAAATGGATAAATATTTTTGCTTTCCTCTGCTAATGTCTGGTTTTGTGGGGGAAATGGTAATAAAGGGAATTTTTTGTTTTTTTTGCTATAGCGCAGGGTGGAGACAATAGATATCTTTCTTCATATTGAAATAATTACAGTACCTACTGTATGACACCTTCATAAAACCATTGTCTTCTTAAAATTGCTTGAGGTTGAAAAGAAGTGTAGGGGTGTTTCTTCTACTTCAAGCATTTCAGTCTCCCAGGGATTTTCATTAGAAGTAACAGAACGTTTTTACGTTTTGCACACGTTTGCATATGCTCCTTCTTCTTCTGACACTAAAACTCAGCATAGACATTCAGGTTGATCTGACCCAGTATCTTGTCTCACTCATTTGAATTTTGGTTTTCCTAAAACATTCAAAACTCCTCAAAAATCCATATAGACGAACATTATAGCAACCACGAAGAAGCTGCTCCCTCACTTCCCAGCCTAAATATTTGTAAAGTTACTGGGGTCAAGGCATCATTGAACTCTATTTACTTTCATTGTATGGATAAAAATACACTGAGACATTAATGCAAAAAAAGTAATGATTTTAGTGAAAATGCCACAGATTAGTCAAAAGTAGCAATACTTATTGTATGTAATTTGGAATCAGTCATATTTAAGATTTGTAATGTTTTTTTTAAGACAAGGCTGCAATATTTGTTCAAAAATACAGAAAAAAATGTAATATTGTGAAATATTATTACAATTTAAAATAACGTTTTTCTATTTGAATATACTTTAAACTATAATTTACTTCTGTGATGCAAAGCAGAATTTTTATCAGCCATTACTCCAGTCAAATCTTTCCTAACAATATAATAATTATAATAATAACAAAAGTCTTTACTATCACTTTTTATCAATCCTTTCAAAAAAAAAATTGAAACAGCTGTGTATATCATTTATAAAATATTTATATTTTGAATAAATGCTTAACTTTTTATATAAAAAGTATCACAGGTTCCAAAAAATATTAAGCAGCACAACTGTTTCCAACATTGATAATAAATCATCATATTAGAGTGATTTCTGAAGGATCATGTGACACTGAAGACTGGAGTGATGATGCTAAAAATTCAGCGCTGCATCAAAATAATAAATTAGATGTTAAAGTATATTAAAATAGAAAACACTTATTTTAAATTGTAATAATATATATTTTTTTCTGTATATTTTATCAAATAAATTCAGCCTTTATTCTTTAAAACATTAAAAGGGTATATTGTATGTAAAAATTAATTATATGCAATCTTATTTTATCCACTGGTGTGCTTGACCCCATAATTGTTACAGTATATGATTTATTTATTTCTGTACTGTCAGTTGTTTCTCTTCCAAAGTTTTGGGCAGGCACTGCCTCCCTTGCCTCACCCCTGGTATACACTGCTGGAAATTGTTAGAAGACAAATTAAGTCAACTATTCAAAAGGGAAAAGTTCACAGAGCCAGAAGTTTTGAAGAATAAAACAACTGTCTCAAGTCAAATCATACTTTAACTAGTGCCATTACTTTCTCATTTTACTCATTTGTGTTATTCAGAGTAACGGGTGGTGAGCTGTTTGAAGACATTGTTGCCAGGGAATATTACAGCGAAGCAGATGCCAGGTGGGTGGGCTATCAGCACAACACAAATGGACTGTATGCATAAAATCAGTACACAAATAATGGACAATATGCAAATACATAAAAGCACACTAACTCAAAATAGTCAAAAGTTAAGTCTCCTTGCCTTGACAAGAGCCAGATAACTCACAAACTTGGCCAAAACTAGCCAAAACTGTCATTTTATTTTTAATCATTGCATTCGTTTAGTAATGCAAAATATAGCTTTTTTATTATTATTTTACAGCAAGCAAAATAAATAAAATTAACTGTACAACTGACATATCAATATATACTGTATATACAGTATATATAGATCACATAGTCATGTGTTGAAATCCTGTGTGGCCAGTATATTCCAATGTACTGTATTTGAGTAAAACCCTTTTCTCTCTCTCTCTCTCTCTCTCTCTCTCTCTCTCTCTCTCTCTCTCTCTCTCTCTCTCTCTCTCTCTCTCTCTCTCTCTCTCTCTCTCTCTCTCTCTCTCTCTCTCTCTCTCTCTCTCTCTCTCTCTCTCTCTCTCTCTCTCTCTCTCTCTCTCTCTCTCTCTCTCTCTCTCTCTCTCTCTCTCTCTCTCTCTCTCTCTCTCTCCTCTCTCTCTCTCTCTCTCTCTCTCTCTCTCTCTCTCTCTCTCTCTCTCTCTCCCACTCTCTCTCTCACTCTCTCCCTCTCTCTCTCTCTCTCTCTCACTCTCTCTATGAAGCCATTGCATCCAGCAGATTTTGGAGGCAATACTTCATTGCCATCAGATGGACGTTGTGCACAGAGACTTAAAGGTATTTCACTATAATTCATGTTAAACCTCTGTCATTAGCTCCCTCAACACTTGCTTCAAAACAATCTCAAACTTTCAATTATAATTACACCACAAACTTATCATAAAAAATATATTATGCAATGCTGAAACATCCAATATTTCAAATGCACACAACTTGCCCTAGTGAGGAGTGCACTAGGCTCTAGGTTATTTTGTTTAACTAATAGATTATTTATTCAAAACCTTCTCTGCCTTATAAGTTTTAGCCTATTTCACATATACTGTGTGAGCAGCCCATTTTCATTTTGGTCTCCTTATTAACAGGTTACTACATTCACACTGGTAGTGAGAGCCACAGGCAGAGTTTTGGTGTAGTCTCTCTCTCTGTGTGTGTGTGTGTGTGTGTGTGTGTGTGTGTGTGTGTGTGTGTGTGTGTGTGTGTGTGTGTGTGTGTGTGTGTGTGTGTGTGTGTGTGTGTGTGTGTGTGTGTGTGTGTGTGTGTGTGTGTGTGTGTGTGTGTGTGTGTGTGTGTGTGTGTGTGTGTGTGTGTGTGTGTGTGTGTGTGTGTGTGTGTGTGTGTGTGTGTGTGTGTGTGTGTACAAACCAAATTCCGGAAATGTTGGGACGTTTTTTAAAATTTGAATAAAATGAAAACTACAAGACTTTCAAATCGCATGAGCCAATATTTTATTCAAAAAAGAATATAGATAGTAATAATAATAATAATAATGAAGTACATTTATATAGCGCTTTTCTAAGCACTCAAAGCACTCTAAAGTGTCAGGGGGAATCTCCTGATAACATAACACATGTTTAAACAGATATTTTACACGTTTATCCACTAAATGAGCTCATTTCAAATTTGATGCCTGCTACAGGTCTCAAAAAGTTGGCACGGGTGCAACAAAGTGCTGAAAAAGCAAGACATTTTGAAAAGATTCAGCTGGGAGAACATCTAGCAACTAATGAAGTTAATTGACATCAGGTCTGTAACATAAAAGGGATGTCTTAGAGAGGCAGAGTCTCTCAGAAGAAGAGTGAAAAGTGTAAAAGTGTTTTTATGGTCAGACGAGTCCAAATTAGATTTTTCAAATTCTTGTTGGAAATCATGGCCGTCGTGTCCTCTGGGCTAAAGAAGAATCAGTTCAAAAGCCAGAATCTCTGATGGTATGGGGGTGCATATATGCATGGTATGGGTAGCTTGCATGTTTTGGAAGGCACTATGAATGCTGAAAGGTATATAAAGGCTTTAGAGCAACATATGCTCCCCTCCAGACGACATGTATTTCAGCAGGACAATCTAAAACCACATACTGCAGCTATTACAACAGCATGGCTTCGTAGTAGAAGAGTCCGGTGCTGAATTGGCCTGCCTGCAGTCCAGATCTAACACCTATAGAGAACATTTGGCGCATCATCAAACAAAAAATATGTCAAAGATGACCACAAACTCTTCAGCAACTGTAAACCTATATCAGGCAAGAATGGGACCACATTCCAAGACCAAAACTCCAGAAACTCAGAACCTTGATGCCCAGACGTCTTCAAGCTGTTTTGAAAAGAAGAGGAGATGCTACACCATGGTAAACATGCCCCTGTCCCAACTATTCTGAGACCTGTGGCAGGCATCATATTTGAAATGAGCTCATTTTGTGCATAAAATTGTACAATTTCTCAGTTTAAACATTTATGTTAGCTATGTTCTCTATGTATGTACACTGTATGTATGTATATATATAGTCAACTCTGAATGTTAGTATGTAATAAAATGCAGTGCAATATGATTGTAGTTCTAATACAATTTATTATAACCCTGGATCAAATCAGTCTCTGAACAGTTTGAATTGACATTCAAAAAATTAACACATTTGCAAAAGCTTGCAGAAAAACTGGATTCTGGGTTGCTCATACAGTATGCAAATCACCTGTATGTTATCTAGTCAAATTAACCTTTATCTATAAAATGCTTTCAAAAACACAAGAGGTTATCTGTAGTTAGAGTTAAAAAGGTCAGCACAGGTGGCTTTGTGGTATTTGTTAAAAGCCTCACAGAAACATTTTGCCCAAGCTGCTCAAGTACAGAGCATTTCAGATAGGATGACATGAAAGCATGGGTAATTTTCTCCAAATCGTTAAAATGGAGGACAGATTTCAGTGTTGAGACATTTGGAAATGGAAAAAAAATTGAGACCTAAATAAAAAATGACACCCATATTTTTAACATTGGAACGCTTATTACCACTGCAGAGACTCAAAACAGAAACATCAGTGTTACCACATCCATTCTGACCAAAAATAATTAAAGAAATGTAGCTGGAAGAACGTTATTAGCCAAGTAACATTTAGCATCAGTCAAAGGGACATGAACGGATTTAACAATAAATAAATAAATGATCACCATGCTTTAATTTTTTTAATTGCCTCAAATGAGAGCATATATAAAGAGAACACAACAGGTCCTAAGACCGAGCCTTGGGGCACCCCACATCTGACATTGGACAGGTGATGATGAGCAATTCTTCGTTCTAAGTGAAAATGTTCTATGCTGTAAATAATAGGGGAAACCATTAGGACCAATCATGAATGCCAATGCACTGCCTGAGATGTACAATTAAGATAACATAATTAATAGTATCAAAAAAGCTGCATCTAATAATATCTAATAACATTGAGGCAACACAATTTTCAGAATTAACCCCAAGAGAATATAAAGGCATGGCACTACCATATTTCTAATTGGACCAGTCCAGTTTGTATAATTTAGATAATTTTTTAAAGATGGTCTACTAGTTTGCACTTGATTATGCAAACTTGTGCGCTGGTTCTAATTTTAAGCATTTCATGTGAAAGTGCTAACATTTTCCACACAAGTAATGGGTGTTTCTATTTATGCGAGGTGTACAAATAATTTCAAAATGTACATTCCAATTGGCTTTTTGAACAAATACATTTTGTGAAATACCACTCCAATATTTGTATGTTCTAATAAGTTGGGGGAAAAAACAACTACATGTTCATTAGCATTTTATCCATGAATCTTTTTCCCTTTTTGTCCCGTTTGTTTCCATGTTTCTAGCCAGAGAACCTGCTTCTGGCTTCCAAATCCAAAGGTGCAGCTGTGAAGTTAGCGGACTTTGGCCTTGCCATTGAGGTTGAAGGGGAACAACAGGCTTGGTTTGGTAATGACCCATTTATTATACCACCAAACAGCATTAATATAGAATTTTGCCTCAATAGACTCCTAATTTGCTGCTTATTAACGTTATTAAGTTAGGCATAGGGTAGGATTAAGGGATCTAAAATATGCTCATACAGAATAAGGCATTAATATGTGCTTTATAAGTACTAATAATCAGCCAATATTCTAGTAATATGCATGCCAATAAGAAAATAGTTAATAATGTGAACTGGTTCCTAAAGTGTTACCTTATTAAGTATATGAAATGCAGTGCCATTCTATTCACTTTTAAATTATTGTTAATATTTGCACCTGTTTTGGTTCTGATTTAAATCTTTATGCATTTTACACATACACACACACAGAGAGACACACACACGTCTGGTCAGGTATCCTTGTAGGGACTCTCCATAGGCGTAATGGTTTTTATAATGTACAAACCGTATTTTCTATCACCCTACAGGAAACTTTCAGCATTTTTACTTTCTTAAAAAAACTCATTCTGTATGATTAATAAGCTTTTGTATCCATGAGGACCTCAATTTAGTTCCCCACCATGACACAAGTCCCCATGAGCCTGTGTGTATTCAGGTTTAAGTCCCCACCAGGATATATAAGCCTGTACACAAACCCATATGGAATTTATGTTCTCTTTCATATGAGTCACTTCAGTGCTGCGTCATTAGCTGGCGGTGTGTGAACTTAAGCTCTGCCCCTCTGGAAGTATGATTTGATGTTCATATCATTGGGCCTTACCGCCATGCTGTTCAGATTTCTGTTGGTTTTAACACGCCTCACACTCTTTCACACATAACGGAGACAAAACATCCCTCGAATAATATATGATTAATTGACTTCACCTTCATTACATTGCATGTTCTGAATCAGATCTACAGAACTAAGTAGTCTTCATTTGATACTTTTTACTGTTACTCATGTAATTACTATCATCATTACTTTTTCTTCTACTTGAGTAATTATTGCTAATAAGTACTTTTACTTTCATTTGAGTCCAGTATTTGGTTACTCTACACATCTCTGTGCACAACAAGACCGCTAATTTTATGTGGCTCAGAAACATTTGCCTGAAAGTGAGGCATTACATTACATAATTCAGGGACAGGGCGCTTTTATCAAGAGGAGGTTTCCTTGTTGATAGGCTGAGATGCCTGTGTGATAGTTGTTTGTGTATGTTACCTGGCTGGAAAGATTGCTTATATGCAATACATATGCAATTCTCAATTATTTAAATAAAATGACAGTCTTTGATGTTGTCTGATTATACCCTCACTGCTGGCCACTTTATTAGGTACACCTTGCTATTACTGGGTTGGACACTCTTTTGCCTTCAGAACTAGCTTACATTAGGTTCAACATGGTTCTGGAAACATTCCTCAGAGATTTTGCTCCATATTGACATCACGCAGTTGCTGCAGATTTGTCGGTTGCTCATCCATGATGTGAATCTCCCGTTCCACCACATCCCAAAGGTGCTCTATTGGATTGAGATCTGGTGACTGTGGAGGCCATTTGAATTTACTAAGCTCACTGTCAAGTTTGAGATGATTTGAGCTTTGTGACATGGCACGTTATCCTGCTGGAAGTAGCTATTACAAGATGGGTATACTGTGGTCATAAAGGGATGGACATGGTCAGCAGCAATACTCAGGTAGGCTATGGCATTTAAACGATGCTCATTTAGTACGAAGGGGCCCAAAGTGTGCCAAGAAAATATCCCCCCACCATTACACCACCACCACCAGCCTGAACCGTTGAGACAAGGCAGGATGGATCCATGCTTTCATGTTGTTAATGATAAATTCTGACCCATTTGAATGTTGCTGCAGAAATTAAGACTCATTAGACCTATCAACCTTTTTCCAATCATTCTATTGTGCAGTTTCTGTGAGCCTGTGTGAATTTTAGCCTCCGTGTCCTGTTCTTAGCTGACAGGAGCAGCACCCGGTGTGGTCTTCTGCTGCTGTAGCCCATCTGCTTCAGGGTTCGACGTGTTGTGTGTTCAGAGATGCTCCTCTTTATACCTCAGTTTTTAAGAGTTTTTTTAAGATTTATTATTTTAGTTGCTGTTGTCTTTCTATCATCTCTAACCAGTCTGCCCATTCTCCTCTGACCTCTGCATCAACAAGGCATTTTTGCCCACAGAACTGCCGCTCACTGAATATTTTCTCTTTTTCAGACCATTCTCTGTAAACCCTAGAGATGGTTGTGTGTGAAAATCCCAGTAGATCAGCAGTTTTTGAAATACTCAGACCAGCCCGTCTGGCACCAACAACCATTCCACGTTCAAAGTCACTTAAATGATCTTTCTTCCTCATTCTGATGCTCGGTTTGAACTTCAGCAGATAGTTTTTCCATGTCTACACGCCTAAATGCATTGAGTTGTTACCGTGTGCTTGGCTGACTAGATATTTTCATTTACAAGCTGTTGAACAGATGAACATATTAAACTGCCCAGTGAATGTATATCACACTTATGATATCGCTGTGTCTAATACAACAAATTCAAAACCTTACACTGTTTTAACAATCTAATTTTGAATGTAAAGTGTGTGAGGTTTGTTTGATTAATGACATTAACTCTCATTAATATATTTGCTAGATTATGAAAGTTAAATATTTTACATGGAGTGGTGAATATGCATAGTATGCAGCTAGTGTTATGCTGCAGTGTTAAGTATTTTAAATAATGTTATTTTGTAATGATTTTTAGAACATTATTTTCAATTATTTGAATTCTTAGGAATCTTAATTCTTATTTATACAATCCCCTGTTTCATTCTAATCGGCATGTTCTTTAATTTCTTCAAACAAATACAGTCTGGTTTAACTCGGGTTCTGCTGTTTCAGAATTTATATACATATTCACAATCTTAGTATTTTAAAAAGCTTTAAATATCAATTCTAGACCTTACTATATTTAAATGTGAATATTAATTTAAATTAAGGGCTTGTAATAAAAATACTTTCCTATATAATATAAACACAATAAATAATCATCAGCAAAAGCCAGGCAATTTTTCTAGATTTCTTTAACACCATAAAGTCACTCCCGTGTGTCTCTGGCTCAAGAAAGATACATTTGCTCAGAGCTGATTGGTCAGATAATTTGTGATCTCTAACCCTGATCAAAACCAGCTCCAGACCAGGTATTGATTTCATGGGGTCCTTAAGAGTGACTGGAGACTTAAGTTAGTTCTTATAATAGTGTATCTGTGAATTCTGTTATTTAAGTGCAAATGTAGTTGTTACATTTTATTTGTCTTTTTTCACATTTATCTAATTTTCAATTCATAAATATAGAATGATTTTTTTTCTTCACATCAGGGTTTGCTGGCACTCCTGGTTACCTGTCCCCAGAAGTCTTACGGAAGGACCCCTATGGAAAAGCTGTAGACCTGTGGGCATGTGGTTAGTTTTTTCATATTTTTGCATCAAACACTGATATATGTTAATGTCGTATGTGTTTTAAGGTAGAATAATATCACAAATGTGATCACTGATGTACTCGTCAAGAAGCTCCACTCTTTCATTTTGTGTAGCAACAGTATGCAGTGAAATTTTTGAGAAAAGTATTTTCCAAATTTCCCAACGACGACAGTTTGAAGAGGTCCTTTTCTGTTCTGGGATGACAAAAGCCTTGTGCACAAAGTGAGATCCATTAAGAAATGGTTTACTGAGTCTGATGTGGAACACATTTTACCATCATCAAGCCAAGCCACATCAACCGAACATCAGTGTCTTGATGCTCTTGTGTCTAAATGGGAGCAAATCTCTGCAGTCATACTGTATATGTATATATATACACAGTATTTAGAGGAGCAGAATGGTAGCTGTAAGGAAGGACAAGCACTCTATTAATGCACATGTTAAATGCAGTGTTGCCAGCTCCCAGAAACATGCCCAGCCCAAAGCTGACTCAAAACTCACCCAAAAAAAGCAATAAAAACCTGCCCAGTTTTTCCTCTTTGTCCAATCATTGTTGACAGCTGTGGGATTCCACTAAAGGGCTGTGAAATAAATGTTTTTGTTTGTTTTATTCTATGTTCTGTACTTCAAAGATCAATGCATTTTAGAAAAAATATTTATTTTTTTATATATGTTTACAGATACATTTTGAGCAGCCATGGTACATTGTAAAAGTAGCACAAAAACACGTCCTATACCTCTGTAATCTTTCCCGCGAATGCGTTTTCAAAATACCCCTGTCGTACAGAAAAACCACAACTGCACATTTGAGACACACACTCAAATAAGTAAATGCATAAAACACACTCCTTGCTCTTTCTTCATGGCACCAGTATTGCACAGATCAAAGTTGTTAATTTGTTAACAGAGTATTGTGAAATCATTTCTCCTCACTTAACTTCCTTTAGGTGTGATTCTCTACATCCTGCTGGTTGGATATCCACCCTTTTGGGATGAAGACCAGCATAGACTCTATCAGCAAATTAAAGCTGGTGCCTATGATGTCAGTTTATGCATCCTTCATATAATATTGATGATAATGCCAGAAGTGCTATTAGATGTCTGATTCACATTTGGATCACTTTGTTACACCCACAGTTTCCTTCACCTGAGTGGGACACAGTCACCCCTGAGGCGAAAGATCTTATTAATAAGATGCTGACCATCAACCCATCTAAACGCATCACTGCTGCGGAGGTGCTCAAGCACCCATGGATCTCAGTGAGTTCACAACTGAAACGCCATTTCTGTCCTTCCATCTGTACTTTACAACATATATACGTGTTTTATCTATAGGGCCTAGTTAATATTTTCACATATTCTTGCTTTGGATCACTTATATGTATATTTGGATTCAGTTAATTTAGTCAGCAAATGAATGAACCCTAATATGCAGTAGTTATTGTTATAATTATCTTTATAGTTACTGTAGCATTCATTGTCTTTACTGTACACATTGATTTGCTCTGCTCGTGTTTCATAAACTCTATACTTGAGGAAATATTTATCAGACATGTTTTCAGCATTTTGACAGCCAGGAAGATCTAAAGGGAATATTTATTGTTTTATTATATAGAGATTACATGTTCTGGAAATGATCTAATGTTCTCCAAATAACCTCTCATTTCATCTCTTTTAGCATCGCTCCACTGTTGCATCTTGCATGCACAGACAGGAGACCGTTGAATGCTTGAAGAAGTTCAACGCTAGAAGAAAGCTCAAGGTACGTTCGTATAAGGTTGTGAGAAGCTCTTCTGTGAGGTGCTTTTAAAGTTCTGGGCTGCTTTTAAGATTTTTTTTAAAG
Source organism: Ptychobarbus kaznakovi (assembly GCA_027422405.1). Lineage (NCBI taxonomy): Eukaryota > Metazoa > Chordata > Actinopteri > Cypriniformes > Cyprinidae > Ptychobarbus > Ptychobarbus kaznakovi. The sequence continues at coordinate 18,007,645 of CM049812.1, read as the reverse complement.
GGGAAATGCAGTTTTAAGACCTTAAGGACAGATAGAAATGTCATCTAAATAATTTTGTTTAATTGCAGTTCTTTGATTCCTCTTCCTGTCATTCCATTTAAATTTCCTGTGGTGTAGATTATATTCAAATTCCAACTAATGGACTAAAAGGGATCCAGTTCATCAATTCTGAACTTTGCATAGCAATGCACCATTATTACTAAGAAATATTTGCTAAAAGATCCTCTGTTTGTTATTTTTAGGGTGCTATTCTCACTACTATGCTGGTCACCAGAAACTTCTCAGGTAACTCTTATAATCTATCTGATCTAATATGCTTGAGTACAGTACGTCTTGATTCGTGTTTGACACCTTCTACTGAAAGATGCTTGATACTTATGAGTCTGGCGTTTGCAAGCATTTGGAAATTTGATCAAACCAATTCGAAGTATTGGCATGTCTATCTAAGCCATGTCATCCTACCAAATTTAGCTTAAGAAGGGTTGGGCAGAATAATGTAAATACACATTATTGTAGGGATTAATATAATTTGTAGGATATACAGGTACATCTAAAAAAAATTAATATGGTGAAAAAAAGTCATTTTTCTTGTAACTTATTTCAAAAAGTGAAACTTTCATATATTTTAGATTCATTACATGTAAAGTAAAACACTTCAAAAAGTGTTTTTGTTTTAATTTTGATGATTAGAGTTTACAGCTAATGAAAGTCAAAAATCAGTATCTCAAAATATTAGAATATTTACATTTGAGTTTCAATAAATGACCATCCATACAGTATAAATTCCGGGTATCTCTTGTTCTTTGAAAGCACAATAATGGGGAACACTGCTGATCTGGCAATGGTCCAGAAGACGATCATTGACACCCTCCACAAAGAGGGTAAGTCACAGCGGGTCATTACTGAAAGGGTGGGGGGGCTCTTCACAGAGTGCTGTATCAAAGCATATTAAATGCAAAGTTGACTGGAAGGAAGAAATTGGGCAGCAAAAGCAACAGGGATAACTGCGAATACTGTTAAGCAAAGCTGATTCAAACACTTGGGAGAGCTTCACAAGGAGTGAACTGAAGCTGGAGTCAGTGCATCAAGAGTCACCACGCTCAGACATCTTCAGGAAAAGAGCTACCAAGCCACTTCTGAAACCGAAACATCATCAGAAGCATCTTACCTGGGCTAAGGAGAAAAAGAAATGGACTGTTGCTCAGTGCTCCAAAGTCCTCTTTTCAGATGAAAGTAAATTTTGCATTTAATTTGGAAATCAAGGTCCCAGAGTCTGGAGGAAGAGTGGAGAGGCACAGAATCCATGTTGCTTGAAGTCCAGTGTGAAGTTTCCACAGTCAGTGATGATTTGGGCTGCCATGTCATCTGCTGGTGTTGGTCCACTGTGTTTTCTGAAGTCCACAGTCAACGCAGCCATCTACCAGGAAATTTTAGAGCACTTCATGCTTCCTTCTGCTGACAAGCTTTATGGAGATGCTGATTTCATTTTCCAGCAGGACTTGGCACCTGCCCACACTGCCAAAGGTACCAAAAGCTGGTTCAATGACCATGGTGTTACTGTGCTTGATTGACCAGCAAACTCGCCTGACCTGAACCCCATAGAGAATCTATGATGAGAGACACCAGACCCAACAATGCAGATCTATGATGAGAGACCCAGACCCAACAATGAAGACCTGTAGAGAATCTAGATGAGAGACACCAGCCCAACAATATCAAAGCAACCTGGGCTTCATTACACCTGAGCAGTGCCACAGGCTGATTACCTCCATGCCATGCCACATTTATGCAGTAATTCATGCAAAAGGAGGCTCAACCAAGTATTGAGTGCATAGAAATAAACATACTTTTCAGAAGCCTGACATTTCTGTTTAAAATATCCTTTTTTTACTGATCTTATGTAATATTCAAATTTTCTGAAACACTGAATTTTGGGTGTCCATTATCTGTAAGCCATAATCATCAAAATTTCAAGAAATAAAGGCTTGAAATATTTCACTCTATGTGTAATAAATCTATATAAATGGGTTTTACTTTCGGAAATGAGTGACAAAAAATATTGACCTTTTTCATGTACCTGTAATTGAAAACAAACAATGTGATTATCTTTTATATACAGTATATCAGTGTAGTTTATGTTGTGAATTCACTCAGCAGTGTTTAGTACAAGCCAGAATTTGTCAGAACAAATCACAGAAGCCCGTTTAGCAGGAGCGTCTGTAACCTGAACAGCCCATTTGTTTGGTGTTTTAAGAACAACATTCTTTACGATTATGACTGCAGAAAAAAAGCATGGCAAGACTTCATCAGCGAAGAACAATAGTGGGCGAAAACTGAAGTGAATGATCATCAAACGCTAAGACAGATCATGTCCAAACAACACAGAACTACTGCAGCAAAGTGACAGCAAACCTCAATATTTACTGTGAAGACCACAACAACTGTCCACAGAGTTTCTCAAAGCCAGCATCCATGAAAGAGCTGCAGTTGTGAAAGATTTAACCAATAAATCAAGGCTAATGTCATGATTATAGTCATGAGTCATGATTATAAAACCTGGACTGCTGGAGCACAGAGATTAACTTCAGCATCTGGCCAGGCCAGACAAATCAGCTCACTTGATTATTACATATTCATATATGGAAGAGTGAGAAGCTGATTCCCTTCTCCAACATCTCTGAAGAAAATGGCAGATTTTCTGATAGATGACATTAATTCGAAGAAAGTTGCGAATGTATTCTATGGGGGTCGGAAGCTGTATTAAAGGCAGATGGTGGTACAATAAATATTGCTTAATTTCCTAGGCGTTCACATTCTTTTGTCCAACCCCTGTACTAAACATAGAGACTGATAAAGAGAAACCAAGATGCAAAATCCCAAGTTCTCAACATACAGGTGACCTCTGGTGGTGAGAGGACGGTACAACTGTTATAACTCATAACACATCCTAGATGGAGCCATAATGCATACACGTTTTAGTATATAAGCACCTTATTGTGTAAACTCCGCTATAGAGAGATCAGTCTACCTTAATGTGAGTTTATTTCAATTTGAGTGGTGGCAGCAGTTTCACTATATGTATGGGACACCGGGTCCATTGAAAGTTCAGATCCAGCCCATGCTGAAATGAACAGAACAGAATCTAGCATTGCTGTGGATGCTTGTTATTATTTCTATCTTTGTAGTTATCGGTCTTGGTGTAAGTATTTGACAGGTTTGTACTTCACTTGGTTGTGTCAGGATTTAAAGACACAACATGGGAGACCTTTGTCACTGGCCAAGCTTTAAAATCCCAGCATGTATAATTCTCTCACCATTCATAACGCAAAGATGATATATGGCCCTAACCGAGGACAGTTTGCATTTGCAAGATGAAGATGATGAAGTTGTTCTTTAGGTACATTTTTAGTTTTTCAGGTGTAAGCGTGCGGTCACATTAGTGAAGCTTCGATGAAATTCCTTCCATTGGTTCTATTGGTAAATGAAGCGAATTTAAATGTTCAAAGCATGTACAAAATACAAAAAAACTTGAGCCTTCTGATTGAGATTTTGCACACGTAATTTTGCCATTACAAAGGTAAATGTAGCCGCACCTTAAATGGAGAGTTCACCCAAAAATGAAAATGTGCTGTTAATTTACCTGACCTTAAGATGCAGGTGACTTTTTTCTTCAGTAAAACAGTAAAGATTTTTAGCTGAAACGGCGATCATTGGCGATGATAAAATACAAGTCATTGGCTACTGCCACTTTGAGAGGCAAAAAAGTATATCAGGCAACACAAAATTACTCCTGGTGATATATTGAGATCTTATGAAGCGAAACAATCAGTCTGTACAAGAAACTGAACATTATTTACAACATCATTACCTGTAATCCAGAGCCTCAGGCAAATGTTACGGAGGGATGTCTAGTTCACGAATTCTTTTCACTGCAAAAAATGGCTCATGTTACTTAGTATTTTTGTCTAGTTTCTTGTCAAAATATCAAAAAATTCTTAAATCAAGATACTTTTTACTAGAGAAGCAAAATGACGTGAGATATTTAGTCTTGTTTTCACGGGGAAAACATAAATGAAGTGCGTTTGGCTTAAAACATGTACAATTATCTGCCAGTGGGGTAAGTCAAATATTCTTGTTTTAAGATACGCTTGTTTTAAAATACTCTTGTTTTAAGCTACTTTTTGCATTTTTGAGCCTTTTCCGTTTGTTAAACTGGATGAAGTCAGAGAAATCAGACTGAAGCGGCTGAAACAGCTCGCGGCTCGAGTGTAACGGATGTATGCCAGTAAGGGCTGTGTGTAAACCTCACTCTCCTGACCTCAAAAAGAGGCGTTCTAGCGACTGACGTTAGAGGCTGTAGCCTTTAGCCTCCTTGGTAGAGCGCCCGCCTCCCGCGCCGGAATCCCGGGTTCGAGACCCGCTCGGTGTGATGGTGCGGACCCGGGGGGGTTACATTGGTGCCGTGACCCAGATGGGAGTGAGGTTTAGGGGGGTGAGTGTAACGGATGTATGCCAGTAAGGGCTGTGTGTAAACCTCACTCTCCTGACCTCAAAAAGAGGCGCTCTAGTGACTGACGCTAGAGGCTGTAGCCTTTAGCCTCCTTGGTAGAGCGCCCGCCTCCCGCACCGGAATCCCAGGGTTCGAGACCCGCTCAGTGTGATGGTGCGGACCTGGGGGGGTTACACGAGCAGCGCAGATCTACAAGTGAATGTTTTTATGGTTTCTCGTGGTTTATGTTAAAAGTTGACTTGATTAGTTTATTCACTTAATATGCATTAGACATGTAAAACATTGAGATTTAATTTCAATCCTGGGAGCTTTTATAATATAATTGTCTATATTATGTGTAGGCCCACGTCATTGCATGATTATATACATGGACGAGTGAACAGAGAAACGAATCTGACTTCCCTGTTTGCCATAATGTTCAGTTTCCTGTAAAGGCCGATCGTTTCACTTTAGGCCACACTGTTGAAATGAAGTTGCATTTGCTAGATATAGCCTACAATCTTATGTTATTTTGGTTTTACTCATGCATGTCTGTGAAAATGTTTTTCAATAGTAGGAGATCATCCCAATTCCTGAATCCGATCCTATTTGGAAACTATTTTCGTTTTTAAGGATTCTGTTCCTGGTGTGGGTGAGGGTCTATAAAAGGTCAGCAATGTCTGACCTAAAATAGATTGCTCCACCTGTTCAAGTGTAGCAGCCGTAGCCATTCTATCACTCCCAAACACTGTTGATCATTCATCACATCCGGTCTATTTTTACCCAGAGTGCTTATTCTCCACTAACTGCTTTAAGATAATGTCCAGCGGAAAATACCGGCTTGAGTCAGCAGTGCACTTTTAGCTTTTAGTTACTCTGTCTGTCCATTATTATGTCAACATTTCAATTATGAGATGGGTTTTTAATAAAAAATAAAGAAAGGTAAGGAAATATAGTTTTTTATGCATCCTAAAAAATGATATCTTCTATTTTTGGACAAATTCTTGTGTGCTTTTTGTTATTATTATATGCTTTTTGTGCTAAATCTATATGTATTCATATTTTTGAGCATTTGATATGTGCTCACAGTTCCTGATTGTTTGTCTTCCTGGAGCGTGGGAGAATGTGATTTTGCATGCTGGAAACTCCCAGCACCTATTTTAGAAAGTCAACAGATCGTCCAGAGCCAAACTCCAGCTGAGAGCCGAGCAGTGCCATGTCCCTCACTATGCTTTTCTGGGCTTTTGTGCCCTTTCTTATAGCAATTTCCCTCTTTTTCTTTGTCTCTCATTCAGGAGGAAAGAGTGGGATCAGCAAGAAGACAGATGGTGTGAAGGTAATCATATCTTATATATTTAAAGATATTCTCTGTTTATATAATTGATACAGATGGTGATTTTAATTGATACTCCTTGGATTTAAATCTATAATTTGCACACTACAAACTTTATTTTGTATATTATGTTATACAGGTGCATCTCTATACATTAGAATGTCGTGGAAAAGTCAATTTATTTCAGTAATTCAACTCAAATTGTGAAACTTGTGTATTAAATAAATTCAATGCACACAGACTGAAGTATGCAAAATCATCACAATTAAAAGAACCAAAGACTTAAACTACTTCAGTCTGTGTGCATTGAATTTATTTAATACACGAGTTTCACAATTTGAGTTGAATTACTGAAATAAATGAACTTTTCCACGACATTCTAATTTATTGAGATGCACCTGTATATTATATTTAGGGCTGTCAAGCAATTCATTTTTTTAATCTAATTAATTATTTTCATATCAATTTTCACTGAGAATTTATTCTCATTATTGTGTTAGGTGAGTAAAGCATTGAATAGACATTACAAAATGTAGCTTTAGAAATAAATATTTTATTCAGCTTTGCATAAATAATTATAATAATTAATAAAATATGAAATTATTTATTATTACTATTATTATTGTTATACTCTGATTAAACAGTCACAGTCTTAATAAGCGAGTCATTTATTCATTCAGTCTATTAGTTCAAAAAGTTGACTCATTCAGAAAAGAAGCAAATTATGTCAATTCTGCTGTGTCTTCTTTTGGAATTATTTTTGTTGGCGATATTGAGAAAAATATAATAAAACTGCATAGCTGCTGTCAGCAACTGCATCTACTACTGTAACAACTGTTACTACTGTAACGCTAACCAAAGGATGTCAGGAAAACATGGATGCTGCGTTAATTGTGTTTAAATATTTTAACGTGTCAACTGAAAAGAAATGTATTACATGATTAATGCGTTTTGACAGCCCTAATTATATTATATTAAATTATATGTGACCCTCTCTGTAAAAAAACAGGCTAAAGTCTAAAAATCTAATTCTGAGATAACGAGCATCAAAGTTTGATTACAAGCATTAATTTCCCTATGATTTCAATCTATGACATGGCCTTGTCAATGTTAAAGATACCAAGAATATATTTTCACAGAATGTTCTTTACAGTATGTACAATATCTCTTTGCAATATCACAAAAAATGACTTTAGATGGGTTTTCACAGAGAGGGTCACATATTATGTAATATAATGTTATATAATATTATGTTATATTATATTATATTATATTATAGACAACAGTTCACTCCACTTGACACCAAGTGACTGTCTTTTTGTGTATCTGTGAGTGAGTCTTTGAATCATTCAAACAGCCGATTCTTTGAGAACACAAGAACAAAACACCACGGCTCATTTTGGAATAGCATACTACTCGTACTAGATCTTCCATATCATGAGCAAGTCCTGTGCTCACTTGGCCTGTCTGTTGTCTCACAGCACCATGCATCCACTTTGGACCTCCTCTCATTATGTTGCGAAGGTAAACTGGCATGTTAAATTATTTCTGCCCTTAACTGCGATTGTGGCAGCTCTTCTCTGCCGATACCGATTTCGCTTGCTACTCAGTGCTTAAGGACAATCGTCGATCGGCCAGTCGGTGGCACTACAGTGAACAACACAACAGTTTCAAATATTATATATTTAGTATGTCCTTTAGGGTCAGTGGATATCTGGACCTCTGTGGATAGAGCCAGTCTTTGATTAAATATTGGAATATTATGTACTTTACAATATATGTTGAAATCTGTAAGATGTCATTTTTATAAGTACATCTTTAAATATTACCAGAAATAAAACTAAAACATAACTTTTGTCTGTGAAATATTTGACCAGTTCAGATGCTCAGATGAGCATACACATACACAATTATAAAGAGTATAACCAGCAGTGAAATGTGTTCTCTGCATTTAACCCATCCAAGTGCGCACACACACCTGGAGCAGTGGGCAGCTGATGCTACGGTGCCCGGGGAGCAGTTGGGGGTTCGGTGCCTTGCTCAAGGGTCTCACCTCAGTCGTGGATACTTCCTGCTGGAGCCGAGATTCGAACCCACAACCTCGGATTACAAGTCCAACGCTCTATCCACTAAACCACAACTGCTGCTGTTGTGTATATCATTGGGATAATTTTGTTAAACCTAGCGTCTTTGTCTTTGAGAATGGTTGCTCAGCTTCAGAAAACATGGCAGCCATTTGCCAGTCAAAGTTCAGCTGCTATTACATGGTTAAAGCCCATCAGAACGAAATGTGATGGACGTGGTGGACTCTTTACATGCAGAAAAAAACAACAAAAAAACATTGGAGGCTCAAATATGCTTGTTAATGGTTTAATAAACCTCAAACACAAATAATTAATATGACTTAATAGATATCCTCATTATGAACAACTTTTTCTTGTTCTCATTGTAAAGTTTGTTGCGTTTTTCACATAAAATATTTTGGTATAAATATTGGCAGAGTTCATGCACACACACACACACACACACACACACACACACACACACACACACACACACACACACACACACACACACACACACACACACACACACACACACACACATTGTCTCAGACCTCTTTTCTCCATACAGCTTGTGCATTATAATATTTAAGTATTCTAAATCCATACGTTCACTATCATGTGGAACAAACTGAAGTAATAAAATCTCCAGAGTTCCCAATCTGATTTGTCTGAATGGGAGCAACGCTAAATGGTCGTTCACCTGTAAACTACAGTGAGTCTTGTTTTTCATGAGGTCAGGTAGGTTGGTACAATAAGCCATTCAAGTACAAATTATAATAAGGTGGATTGAACTTGTGAAGGACTGTTGTAGACTTGATGCAAGAACAAATTATTCACGTACAGTATTCAGAATCACGGCTGTTTCTCTCATCGCCCTCTGTCCATCTCGTAATGTTTGTTCCTGTCTAACCTCTTCTCGTTTCTCTTCCAGAAAAGGAAGTCCAGTTCCAGCACCCAGCTGATGGTGAGTGTGAAACAGGCTCCGTCCTGTTGACAGTCTGCCACAAACTGGCAACATTTAAACAATGAGCAAAGCATGGCTGCCATGGAGCTGGACTTTCTTTTTTCTGTTATTGATGTTACATCACATTTGTAAAGCTGATGGAGATCTGACTCATTTACTGTTGCAGGACCGAAGCTGCTGACTTGAAATCCTCTGATTTTCACCCATTCTTTCTTTCTTGAAGGCACTGAGAAGACAGCCGGTCAACTCTGATCATGTTTTATGTGATATTGGCCTTGAAACTAACAATAAAAATCCTGAATCTCAATGTGTCATTTATAGGAATCGTCAGAGAGTACCAACACCACAATTGAGGATGAGGATACTAGAGGTGAGACTGTCTGTCTGTTGGTCTTTTTCTGGTTCTAGGGATTCATAGCATTGCACATTTACAGTTTCTGACACACCATAGCAGGATCTTCCTGTCAATTACATGTTCATTGGAATTTAAGGGAGAGTTCACCCAAAAAGGAAAATTTGCTGTTAATTTTTAAAGTGATTTTTTTCTTCAGTAGAACAGTTTTAGCTGAAACTGTGGTCCTTGGGGATCTATAAAATGCATGTCAACAGCTACCGGTTTCTGAGAATGAAAAAAAGCCTATCAAGGAACACAAAATGAATACCCATGGCTCCTGACGATATGCTGAGGTCTTATGAAGGAACATGATCGGTCTGTGCAATAAACATTATTTTCAACATTATTACCTGTAATCCAGAGCCTGAATGAACCAGTTCACCAAAACATACTGAACCGTCTGAAACAGTTCTCGGCTCAAACAGCAGAGATCTACAAGTTACTCAATCAAAACTCATTTTCAGACGCCTGACAGTCACTCTGAGTCGAAAGGAGCCAAAATAGTGGCGTAGCTTATCTGTCCATGTGATGAATGAACTGATTCAGTGCTCCAGTTTCTCCAACAGTCACTGAACTGAGGAAACAGATCGACTCGGACTGACGACCGATGAGCCGCTGATATGAGCACGTGTGAACTGAACACTTGAATGAAGGGGCTAAATGAGCGGTTTTGTTGTTTTACTTTGTCTATGTAAAAAGGTGAGCTGATGAAAGGGAGTTTATTCACTTTATATGCTTTAGACATGCAAAACATCCATGTTTCATATCATTACTGGGTGCTTTAATAATATAATTGATATGTGCCGTCATTGCGTGATTACGTAAACAAACTAGTGAACTCAATTCATTTAAACAAACTTTTCAAAATAACCAGTTAACGGAAGCTAATCAAACTTCCCCATTTGCCTGAAGCTCTGGACAGGTAATATTACAGGTAATTATGTTGTAAATAAGTTGTAATAAAGTTTCTTGCACAGACCGATTGTTTCACTTCATAAGACCTCCATATATCGTCAGGAGACACGGGTATTAATTGTGTCTTGCCTGCATTTGCTTTTTTGACTCTCAAAGTGAATTGCAGTAATTTTATTTACCGTTGTACTGAAAAAAAAGTCATATATTGGATGGCCGGAGGGTGAGTAAATTAAAAGCAAATGTTCATTTTTGAAAAAAACTGTCTATTGAATTAAGCACAGAATTGTTCATTCTGATGTTACATTTATTTACCATGATTGGTTACGCAAATTTATTTATTTCACAGGTACTTTTATCAAACATACTAACATTATAAGTCAATCTCAAGGAAAATAAAAATTAAAAGTGACATATGTAAAAGACAAATGTACCACATTTGATCCCCTGAAACGATTTCTAAATATGTATCTTTGCAGTGAGGAAGCAAGAAATCATTAAAGTAACTGAGCAACTCATTGAAGCCATCAGCAACGGAGATTTTGAGAGCTACGCGTGAGTTTGGGACCGTTTGTTTTTCATCCCGTCTTTCACCATCCACATTTGCTAATCTATAAATATGAATGTACTGTAGTGGAGACTGGCAACAGCTGTAACACTTATAACTATAACTATAACTATGAAGTTTTACTAATCGTTCTCATTATATGAGAATAGCGTCCACACCACAAATATATCGATAATGACAGGGTGGAATGAAATCATGGTTATCATTTTCAGAATATTTTTTTTCCAGCTGTTGGGCGATTAAATCATTGACAGCCAATCTAAATCTATTTAAAGCAGCAGACAATATAACTGCAGTGCATGTTTATAATAAACAGAATGTTATTGTGTGTTGGCATGGATGCAAATGTAGTTATTGTTCTTGGTGTGAATGGGCATTACTTCATTTTTTATGTATTTTTTGTGCAATGTATATTGAATTTGGGGTGGATTGCGAAACTAAAGCCTCTCTGAGGCAGAAGCCCTGTCCAAATGCATTACGTAAAGTTCACTGGATGCCATTGTTGTTGTTTTTTTGCCTCTTGTCTGCATTAAACATTTTTACTTCTTTTACCCATAACCCATGGTTAAATAGTCGCATTCAAAACTGGACCATTTGTACATCCATATACATTTGACTACAAAAAAGCTAACATTGTAGGATTTGTCAGGCATGACCTGAAGATCACATTTGGTAAAAACTGGACAAAATGTGTAGGAGTAGTTGCAAAAAAATCGCTAGGTCGTGCCATTTCCCAAATTCTCAGGTATGCACAGCAAGTTTCATTTCAGCACATCAAAGATTTAAAAAGATGTTGTAGTTTGTTAAGATTCATAACGGTGAAGAGACAAAAAGGCTGAGAAGCATTGATATGGTCTGATTCAGCAGAATCTATAAAGCCATTGTGATTTTAGGACAAATAGTCTCTTGAAAAGTAGATGGAGCAGATGGCCTCCATATCAGGGTTAAGGCTAGAACAGCTGTGGCTACTGGGCATGCGCACATCAATATAGCATCATTTTTGTCACACTGTACAACAATAATTAATTTTTTTGCATTATTGTAAGGGGTAGGTTTAGGGTTTGGGGCAGCCCGATCTCACGGCAATTCGTACATATTTTACGAGGTGGCTAATTTGTACGACCTCACTCGTACAAATTCATACGATTTTTGCTAAATCGTACATATTTTACGAGTTGCCAATTCGTATGAATTTGTAAGAATGACCTACACCAAACCCCGCCCCTTAACCTACCCATCACTGGGGTTTAGACAAATCGTACAAATTCGTACGAATTAGCCACCTCGTAAAATATGTACGAATTGCCATGAGATAGCGTTGGGTTGGGGTGGGTGTAGACATTAATAAAACAATCTAATAGGTAGAAATTTTGATTTATTGTTAGTTTCTGCCTTTTGCTGTCTGTATGTCCTCTAGCCACAACCTGATCAGGAACAAGTTATCATTCCAGATATTCCTCTCAGGAAACGTGTTCATCTCTGATTCTCCTCTCAATCTGAATGCTGGTGTGCCTGGCTTCCTAGGCTGATTATAAAATAATGTTTTAAAGAGCTCCTCAACCAGCTGTCATCAAAATAATTAATATTTCCTAGGATCGATAATCAAATCAATGTAGGTATATATCCCCATCCTGGCATGCAATAAAGAATTTATCTCTGGAAAACAACATGTGAAGACATAAGTTAATGTCAAGACTACCTTCAGTATGCTATATTATCAATATATTAATATGATGTGTTATATTATGTTTGTGTGCAGGAAGATGTGTGATCCCAGTGTTTCGGCGTTTGAGCCCGAGGCCCTGGGAAACCTGGTGGAGGGGCTGGATTTCCATCGCTTCTACTTTGAAAACTGTAAGATGCAAAGTGTAGCTGTATTATAATTTCTAGGAATTAAAAGCAAAATTACAATTAGCTTCTGCCTAATGCTATTTGAGCTCAAGATTGTTTTAAGCTGGTTGAATATCAGTAGCTATGAAATCCCGTTTCTGCCACTGATAAAAAAATAAAACAAGGTAATTGCAGCTTTTTTTCTCGCAATTGCGTGATGTAAACTTGCAGTTCTGACTTTATCTCCCACAATTGTGAGTTTATATCTCGCAATTTTTACTTTATTTATCAGATTTATGAGTTTATCTCACAATTCTGACTTTTTTTTCAGAATTGCGAGATATGAACTCACAATTGTGAGGAAATAAAAACATGTGATTAGCATTATATTTCTTATTTGTGTCAAACACTGATTTATATAAGTGCAGGCATGGTTTTTATACAGAAAATATGCAAATAGTGGATATTGTCTGATCCAAAGCATGTGACGTTTCGAAGTAGTCAAAGCAGAATATGATGATGTGGGGTTTAATTTTGACATCCAGAAAATGATTTGGCATTCATTTGTTCAAAACAATACAGAAAATATGAAAATGTGCAGCAAAGATGAAACACTGATGACAGGGGAGCTCTTTTCTGCAGCCTGTTCCTCTTTTGTTTATTTCATATGCTGTCTCGCCATTTGTTGAGTTATAGAGGCCTTGATGAGTTATTTTTCTAGGATTTTTTGTTCTAGGATTAAAATGACTTGCCATGTCCAAACATATTCAATAGCTGAAATATTTCTCAAATGCCACTGTTGCTGTTTTCTTAAAGGGGTCCTTGTGTATGTTTGGGCATACAAAAATCTACAAAGTTACAAATGTCAAAGTCTACTCCAAAGGGAGATATTTCGTGTTTTTTTTTAATTCCCTTTTCAAGAACTACAACGAACGGCTCGTTTGGACTACAAAGTTGTTTTTCTGTATTTGTGATATCACAAAGTTAAATCACTGAAATTTGAATGGTTGGCTGGTGGGGAGAACACTTGGTTGAGCACTGCTTTTTCAAAATCGAAACCCGGTGCAGGTCTTTTTATATCACTGTATTTCTGAAGGAGACTGTTTTCAGAAAATTATGCATATCATTTTCATTTCATTTTGCATGTAATGTCTGATAAAGCAGCGTTTATGAGCGGAGCTCTGCTTTGTGTACAGCGTTACTGGGGAAACCTCGCTCTCTACTCCAACAACATATATATGCCGCCAAAAATAGTGTAACTCTATGGGACTATGGTATGAATAAATTCAACTGTATAACAGTTTCACTGCAATTCATGTTAGAACTAAAGAACAATACACATAATACAGGTACATCTTAAAAAAATAGAATATGGTGAAAAAGGTACGTTTTTTCTTGTAATTTATTTAAAAAAGTGAAACTTTCATATATTTTAGATTAATTACATGTAAAGTAAAACATATCAAAAGTTTTTTTGTTTGTTTTCATTTTGATGATTAGAGCTTGCAGCTAATGAAAGTCAAAAATCAGTATCTCAAAATATTAGAATATTTACATTTGAGTTTCAATAAATTACCATCCATACAGTATAAATTCTGGGTATCTCTTTTCCCACAATAATGGGGAACACTGCTGACTTAGCAATGGTCCAGAAGACGATCATTGACACCCTCCACAAAGAGGTTACGATTCGATACGATATCGATTCTCATACCCAGCGATACGATATTTGCCGATACCTCAAAAAAATTATACGATTACAATTCGATTCGATACAGGAGTATATTGATCGAAATAATTATATTATTACATTTTAAACAACCATCTACATTTTTATTAACTCACAAATGCAACCAAAAAATATATAATATGACTTGCTACTATGCAATACAAATCTTTTCTACAAATACAGGTTTACAAGGATATTAGCCAAAACATTATTTTTTTATGAGTTTTGTCTGTATTTATTCATCCATGACAAAAAAGCGGAGGAGAGCTCATTGACGCGCAGAGTTAACGTGGCTGTCTGTGTCAGTGGCACAAAGAGGGGGCCAGCAACCAGCCTGGGGTGGCACATACATCTTCATTATTTCAATTAAAAATGTGGTTGACTATAAAATACTAGAATATTTTAGTGCCTAAAACACAGTTGAATACAGTGAATTTCTACTTAATTGAATTGAGATATTTATGAATTATTGGATCATGTAATATGACAATTTTTGTATTATTCCTCACCTCCAGGTATTTTAATAAAGGGGCTCACTATAGCTTTATTGCTCAGTGCTGTTCTGGTTCTCAAAATCAAAGCATATTATGGATGGGATGTTAGTGATAAGAATGTGAAAAAACAACAGCACATAAATGCCAGAATGTAAAATTAGTTGTTTTATGCATTTAATTGGTTTCATTTTTGTATGTACTTAGAATAAAAAAATAGCGCATATTTAAGTATAAGTGCACTGTGCTCACATTTACTTGTGATTAAATAAAAAAAATTAAATACATATCAGCTTTCGCCTTATTGTGATCTGCAATTGCAGGATAGACTATATTTTAGTATGCATTTGAGAGACATGAAATATAATCCATACAACATGCATGCACAGTTTGCAGCTTTAATCGCCTTTTTGGTAATTTCATGACTTAACAAGCACGTCGTATGCTCATAGCTGTGCGCTTATTTATGATGACATCAGGGCGTGCGCCGTGACACAGTGACGGCTGAAAGGAGAGATTGTTTTACTGACATATAGCACAGCATCTCATTGTTCTGCCGAGTCATTTGAACAAAGCTGCCGTGCATGTCTGAGCTGTTTGAGTGGATGCAAAAAAATACACCAGTGCGTCTTATCATTTCTTGTCAGAGGGGACAAAAACTCAGTTTTGAGCAGGGTGGCACGCTAGATCAGTGGCTCCGCGCGCTTCAGATATATCATTCTTCATGAATCGACAAAGAGCTACAGAGTGCAAGCATATTAAATGCAAAGTTGACTGGAAGGAAGAAATCTGAAAAAATGTGCAAAAGCAAAGGGACATGCAAGTTGAGAATACAGAAAGTAAACACTTGGGAGAGCTTCACAAGGAGTGAACTGAAGGCTATCAAGAGAAAAATCTTCAGAAAAGGGCTACCAAGCCACTTCTGACTGAAGCATTTACCTGCTAAGGAGAAAAAGAACAGTGGTCCAAAGTCATCTTTTCAGATGAAAGTAAATTTAGCATTTAATTTGGAAATCAAGGTCCCAGAGTCTGGAGGAAGAGAGGAGAGACACAGAATCCATGTTGCTTGAAGTCCAGTGTGAAGTTTCCACAGTCAGTGATGATTTGGCTGCCATGTCATCTGCTGGCAGTTGGTCCACTGTGTTTTCTGAAGTCCAGTCAACGCAGCCATCTACCTGGACATTTTAGAGCACTTCATGCTTCCTTCTTCTGACAAGCTTTATGGAGATGCTGATTTCATTTTCCAGCAGCACTTGGCACCTGCCCACACTGCCAAAGTACCAAAAGCTGGTTCAATGACCATGATGTTACTGTGCTTGATTGACCAGCAAACTCGCCTGACCTGAACCCCATAGAGAATCTATAATGAGAGACACCAGACCCAACAATGCAGATGACCTGAAGCCCCATAGAGAATCTATGATGAGAGACACCAGACCCAACAATGCAGATGACCTGAAGGCCCATAGAGAATCTATGAAAGACAACCAGGGTTTCATTACACCCGAGCAGTGCCACAGGCTGATCGTCTCCATGCCACGCCGCATTGATGCAGTAATTCTATGCAAAAAGAGACACCAGACCCAACAAGTATTGAGTGCATAGAAATTAACATACTTTTCAGAAACCTGACCTTTCTGTTTAAAATATCCTTTTTTAATTGATCTTCTGTCATATTCTAATTTTCTGAGACACTGAATTTTGGGTTTTCATTATCTGTAAGCCATAATCATCAAAATTTCAAGAAATAAAGGCTTGAAATATTTCACTCTATGTGTAATGAATCTATATCATTTATAGGTTTCACTTTCTGAAATGAGTGACAAAAAATATTGACCTTTTTCATGATATAATTTTTTTTTAGATGTACCTGTACATATTACCGTTGCACTTATCTGTACATAGTAAATGCAGTTATTTTTAAGCTGTTGTTGACATTCTATCTAAAACGTGATTTAGCCACACAAAAAAACAACAATAACGTTTCCACTTTAATATGTCTTGCAATATCGTGCGTGCATAGGTCCTCTTGTTCAATATTCTCGAGCCTGAATTTATATGGCAATATTGACAAACTTGCTGTTCTGGCAAGGGGAGGGGCAGTAACAGCATCTAAGCTGTTCGCCAATCACAACGCACTGGGATAGCTAACCAATCACAACACATTTGTGGAATTTTTTGGAAGGCGGGCCTTCATCAAACCCGGAACTAATCGAGTGTTTGTGTCAGGATGGGGAGAAAGGTATTGTAATAATGTAAATCATGTAAAAAAAATTATGCGATTTAAGAACCACCAAGCATGAGAGCATGTTCTAGTACACCCCCAAAACAAAATCAAGACTTTGTAAAAGAGCATAATAGGACCCCTTAAAAGGAACACTCCACTTTTTTTGGAAATAGGCTAATTTTACAACTCCCCTAGAGTAAAACAGTTGAGTTTTACCGTTTTTGAATCCATTCAGCCGATCTCCGGGTCTGGCGGTAGCACTTTTAGCTGCAGCTTAGCATAGATCATTGAATCGGATTAGACTGTTAGCATCTCGCTCAACAATGACCAAAGAGTTTCAATATTTTTACTATTTAAAACTTGACTCTTCTGAAGTTACATCGTGTACTAAGACTGACGGAAAATGAAAAGTTGCGATTTTCTAGGCCGCTTGGGCTACGAACTACACTCTCATTCCGGCTTAATAATCAAGGAACTTTGCTGCCATACCAGGCGCAATGATATTACGCAGCACCTGAAAGTAGTCCTCAGCTAGGTAACTAGTTATGATATAGCTGGGGATAGGAAAAATATCAAAACTCTTTGGTCATTTTTGAGCGAGATTCTAAAATAAGGTTTTCAATGTTGTACCAATCATATTCAAAGGTAAACTACAGTTATCGACAGATAACTGTTCCTGTGGCTCAGTGATTAGAGCATTGCGTTAGCAGCGCAAAGGTTGTGGGTTGATTCCCAGGAAACACATACTGACAATATAGCCTGAATGCACTGTAAGTCGCTTTGGATAAAAGTGTCTGCTAAATGCATAAATGTAAATTGTGTGCATTACCCAACAAGCCATGTTTTTATTTAGTCAGTTTCTATTGGCCATATCATATGTTATTTAAAAAGATGTTGAGGTAGCACATGGCAGCACTATCCCAACTAACAAAAAAATATTCTAAGAATGTTTTACTAATGTTCCAATTAAGTTCTCTGAACGCACAAAACATTTATTATTTTTCAAATGCTTTAAAAACAATCTGAATGTCAGAGGAAATTAACAGAATGTTCGTTTTGCAAACATGGGAATTAATTTGTAATCTTCTTAAAACAAGTAGTAAATGGTAACATTTAAAAAATATTTGATGAATGTCCAACTAAATTTCAGAAAAAAACGTTTTATGAATTAATTTTTTTTGTGCTAACATTTTGAGAACATTATTCAAGACCCGCTAACTGTGAACAAATGCTCTATTAATGGAACTGGAAGAAATGTTTGCTAATTACTTTGAGAGAACCATGCTAGACGTTCCCTGTCCGCTAGGATTGCGGCACCTATATAGCAACCTAGAGATATTTTTGTGAAAAGTTGATTTTTTTTTTTTTATTTTTTAACAGTGTGGTCGAAGAACAGCAAGCCGGTTCACACCACCATCCTGAACCCTCATATCCACCTGATCGGCGAGGAGGCCGCCTGCATCGCCTACATTCGTATCACGCAGTATCTCGACACAAACGGAATGCCATGCACTGCCCAGTCAGAGGAGACACGGATCTGGCATCGTAAAGACGGCAAGTGGCAGATAGTCCACTTCCATCGCTCAGGATCTCCGTCTGCCATCACTAAATAAGAGTCAGGTAACGAATCGAAAAATTTATTATTGTTTTTTTTTATTATTATACGCAAATTTGATGATTGCAGAGGCAGATTTAACAATCAATAAATGTAACAATTTTCTTAAAATTTTACAATAAAAATTAAACATTGAGACTACAGCTTTTTGCAATGACGAAGACCAGTTCAATATTTTGTCACTTTGTTTCTAAACTCTTCACACAGAGTTGGCTAAACCGTGGTTCCCTATCTGTTGGTCACTACGAGTTATGTTGTGACGACATTAGGGGATTCATTTGGGAGCCCCAATCATCTTTAAGAGAAAACGCCAATGATTATTTGCTAGTGGGTTTTGCATACATGAGCCACTCCCCGTGCACACGGGTATAAATAGGTGGCAGGTGCATCCACGTGTCACAGGAGCGGGAACATCTGACATTTGAGAATCCCCGCCTCCAAAGTCTCAAAAGTAAACTTGACGAGCGTGCGAGCGAGCATTTCCGCGAGCGATACTGTTCTGTGTGCTCATATGGTTTTCACCGCGGATGTGCGTGCATCTTGTTTTTATGTGCGCGAGATTTGACAATGTTTAAACGCCATACGGCGAACCCTGGTGGAGTTCCTCCAGCACCCCCTGCAGTCAGACTGGGTGGAGCAGTCTGACGCCAGGCCCAGTACTGGTGTTAGCTCGCCCAGGTCTCCAGTCAGCCCCTGTACTGGGCTAGGTGTCTGTATGGCTTGATTTCCTGCATGCAATCTTCCACGGTGAGTTTTACCCCTCGGTAAACCCATGTCTTCCGTTTGACAGAGTACTCTGTCTGGCTCTGCTGGCAGCTCTCCTCCCTACTCCTAGGTAGGACCTGCCCCAGAGTCCATTCCATATGTAGTACTGCCCAAGGCCTGGGTCAGTCCATATCAGTGTCTCCACATGTTACCTCCCTACAGGCAGGATGTGGCCTCCATAATGCCCTTCTCCGAAAGGCTCGCTTCCCTGTCGTTACTGCCAAGCTGTATCTCCAGCAGCGATGTACTCACCTGTGGTCCCTGCGGGCACCAAGCTCAGCGAATTTGCGCTGGGGCGATGGGAAGGATGCAACCTTTTGTATGGCATTTGTCTGTCACACGCTTGCTTGTCAACATTTGCATGCCACAAGGTTGTGACGGGGTTCAGGTTGTGGCGCTTTCCATAGACCCCTAATGTTGTCATGACATAACTTGTAGTGACCGACAGATAGGGAACGTCTCGGTTACGTACGTAACCCTCATTCCCTGATGGAAGGAACGGAGACGTTATGTCCCCATGCCACAATCTCGAACCATTGCTGGGTGCCAGGGACTCGTTCTCGGCTCCTCAGCGTAAAACCTGAAGAGTGGATGCACCTGCTGCCTATTTATACCCGTGTGCACGGGGAGTAGCTCGGGTATGTAAAATCCACTAGCAATATTCATTGGCGTTTTACCTTAAAGTCAGAGATTATTGGGGCTCCCAAGTGAATTCCCTAATGTCGTCACGACACAATGTCTCCGTTCCCTCCATCAGGGAACAAGGGTTACATATGTAACCGAGACGATAATTTTTCATGCAGTAAAAAATCCATTCAATGACTACATCAGTGTATGATAACAGTGTATGACTACAATGACCGTGCATGTTGCATTCGTTTGTTTTTTGCTAAAATATTGAAAACAGAAACATGAGAAAACGGCACCTTTTTAGTTAAAAAAAAAAAAAAAATAAAAGATTTTGCCTTGATTTTTTGTTTTTACACCCAGGGGTAGAAATGGATAAAAAGCTTGAATTTTTCAATTTCCACGTGTGGGCAGGAATGAAACGCCCCTTTCTGCTGATTGGTCAAGCAAAGATCAAATGGTGCCGTTATCATGTCTCCTTCAATGCCACGCTACAGAACAACAGTCCTCTGGTGCTATAGTTAAAGCGTTTATTGCAGCTAAATTTCATTTCTCTTACTAACAGACTAAAAAATAGCTTGACACAAACTGGACTGGCAGTGCCTAGGGCCTACATCTGTGTAGGCATAGATTCTCTATGGCAAATATTAGGTGAATGTTTCAGAAATATGAATGTACCTCACATCTACACCCACATTAAAAATTTTTTATATGCAAAAACCTTTCAGCTCAGAGGTTTACAGTAAATAAATTTTACTATTAATTAATTTAACCAATCCCAGCTGATTTAGTTCACAAACAACTTTCAGTCATGTTTAACAATGATTGTCATTTACAATATACAAAACTTTGCCATTAGCTAAACTTAAAGTTCATGCCATCAAACAGATACTCTGCGCACTCAAGCCCTGAGGATCATTTTACTCCTGGCTCACCGTGAGTCAGACATGACGAATTCAGCAAGAACAGCTACACACGGACCAGTCCAATTTATGAATGAACCGTTCAGTGCAATTTGTGAACCTACTGAGCTGCTAAAGGGGTATGGTAATAGAATATATATATATATATATATATATATATATATATATTGTCTCAGAGAGAGAGAGAGAAATGACAACATACTTTTTCAAAAATAATTGTCTGTACTTTATCATAGTAAAAATGCTTAAAATGACTGTGTACACCGACTGTGACACAAATGAAAAGAGCCGCTGGATAGGTTATTTGAACAGCTTCACTGATGTTCACTGCTTTTCTGTTTGGCTGAGCAATATAAGGAGTATTTGAATTGATGTATTGAATCAGTGATAATTCACATTAACAATGCATAGTTTTGTTTCCCTGTGTCTTGTATCTCCCTTCCTCTTGTGCCCATGTCCTTCCTGTTTCCTGTTCGTTAAAGTTAGTACCTTGTGTCCTGATTATGATTTAGCCGTGTTGTTCTGCTGTTGCTGTCAATTCATGCCATTAATAGTCCCTCTTTGCTTTCTGTCATGACATTATTATTTAAAGTATCTCCTCGTTGATGTCCTGACGGAACGTTTAAAGAAGAAGCCGTGTTGGCTACAAAAAAGAAATATTTAAAGAAGAAACAGTACACACAAAATACTAAATTTTGAACCCAAAAATCCCTATAAATGTTTTAGGGAAACCTGTTTTAGAGAAACCACGATGCCGTTTAATATATTTTCATTCTAGTGGGAGTCTGTTCCAGTCATGGGTTCGTCTAAATCCAAAGATAACTTGGGGAAACGTGTTTGATAACAGTCATCATACATAGAATATCTTGTTTTGTGTTGTTGGTGGCAATAAATTACACATTTTTAGTGAATGCAATACCAGTCCTGGACGTCCTGCAGATTTCCATTCCATATCAAACACCCTGTGAAAAATCAGATTTTCAGGATTTTGTGAAAATGACAAACAGCTGTGTTTGATCAAGCATGAGGCTAAACCCTCCAGGACTGGAATTTTCTAACATGCTTGTGACTTATATTCATAAAAAATATAAATCTTTTGACTTGCTCTGTAACATTTTGCATACTAACCTTACTTTCTTTTTCCATCTTAGTTGAAAATACCAGAGTTGCAGGATCACTGGCTTGAGGATGTACAAGCTCCCAGCTTCTCATCTCATTCCTTGAACTTCATTGGCCCTCTGCTTTACGGTGTCATCACATTCACATTAGCTTTTATTCTCATTGCTCAGAACACTTCTTTATGGATGAACTATGATGAAGCCGCTGTTGCAACCCTGCTGCGTGGTATCAGTGTTTTTATTTTAGCATCTTGGGTATTTACTAAATGATCCACCATGTTTTTGACCATTAGTGCTACATTTGCAGATATTTGACACACAATTTGGGACGACTTCATTCCTAAAGAGATCCTGTTTCCTGTGTTTTATAAAAACGACAAGGATACCTAGAAAAAAATAATTTTCTCCAACGGTTAGACATTAACTAGTCTTTCAATCTCTCTTATACACCTGTAATAAACTCGAATGTAATCTGATTGAAATGGATGTTTATATATTTGAAATAAAGTAGAACTGCTAGGTAATATAGCAAGTAATGACTTTTCTTGTGAATGTCTCTGGACAGATATCAACACAGCTTGCCCGGTTTCCAGACAATCGCCATTGAATATTTTCTACCGAGTTTAGTGAAGCACATTGAACAGCAGTGAATTTCAGTATACGTTTAGCCCTTGAAATCAAAGCTGCATCTATGGCACAAAAAACACACACACGATCTAATGAACCCACTGCAAGAACAGATGGATCAAGGGGGCTGAGCAACCCACTCAACGAACTGTTGCTTAAAGTTAAAGCCGGTGCTGATGGTGGCAGTGGAACAGTAAATGCATGCGAGAGCTTCTTTCTGTCTGCCGTACAAGGTTTTGAGATCCGGGTCTGGTGTGGTGTGCTCAGAGCACTTTGATAAAGTTCTTCCAGTAGAGCTGGTGTATTTGTTCTACCTTTTGTATTTAGGATTCAGGGATGTTTTCTTTTTATTGCAAAAGGAAGTCTCTTGAATGTTTGATGTCTGGGCTTAACTTCTATTCAAATTCAATGGAAGCGTGTTGCTGGAGAGAGAGCTGTTAATAATCAGTGTTGATGTGTTTATCTACTGATGTCTTTTTAAGATGCTCTATTTGCTTGATCAGTCGTACAGGTGACGGTCAACCAATGTACAATCATATTAATGCGAACAATCAAAGTTATTTAAACGAGAAAGTGGACATTGCTAACTCTACATAGTGATGCTCAAAAAGACCTAGCATTTGAACTTGTTGATATTGTATTCAGATATATTGCTGGTTATCTGCAGTGTAACTGCTGTTCAGATCGATCTCTGTCTTATCTAAATATTTGTAAGTTATTAAAATGTTTTTTGCATCTTATATGCACAGATTAATAATGTGTTCAGATTTACTAAACCAGTTACATTTGTATTAGTAAAACTGTATGAGCTTAGTCAGATTTGTCAGATATTGCTTCTTGATTCTTAGTATTTATTTGTAAAGCAAGAATGTTAACGTGATGATTGTATGCATGATTTTTTGTAGTTTGATTCATTTTATCAAACATTTTGTGATGGCTGTATTAAAGCTGCTATTCATCCGGTTGGATCGTGTTATCACTGCCGTCAACAGACAACCAACTGTAAACTTTACTAGTCTTTTTCTGGTTATATTTAAACACTTTCAGGCTATTTGTGGCACATTTGACAAAGATCCGTCCTTAATATTGAATTAATATTCAATTGTCATTACAGAACCAAAGTTTTCCTCTTTTTTCCCCTCATTATTTAACTCATTTAGAATTGAAAGAAATAAAATGCATGGAAAGCTATGTCTTCTAGTAACGTGGTTCATTGTAAACGGCTACTGAAAGAGAGTTGCTTTAATGTTTTTGTCTTCTTTATCGCTTCAGCACAGTTAAAGAAAGGCCTGCAGCATCTTTTGATAGTTTTTGACGTATATACTGTGTTTTGTTGAGGCATGCTGTTTTTATTGTCAAAAAGTGGGTGGGTACGATATTGTTTTCTGAGTAAAATGTACTTTTGCAGTTTGGCTCTTAATATAACTGGGCTTATAAATAAAAGTGCTTTACGAAGTGTTGTAGTTGTCATTGCGTGTTTGTTGCCAATGATCTTAAAAATTCTCTTTTGGTGACAGGTTTTGAGGAGTGTGTGTTATTATTGAAGTCAGCGTGTGATTTTCAAAACTTTGAATCAGCTGAACCAATTGCTTCGCAAAACGATTCACTTTTTCAAAGCATTCGACACGCCAGATGCCGTCACGTCTGCTGGTCAGAATGGTGTAAATGCAATGAAACGTCAGCTCAAACGTGCATAAAAACAACTTTTACAACAGGCAAATGTTTTGTTGTGTAAATCTATTAATTACCGTTAAATAAGTACTGAGTAATATTTACTCACTCTCTGGTGCTGTTGAGAGGTAGTCAAAAATGACCAATCTTTTTAATTCCAAATAAATGATGTATTTTATGTAATATTTTGTATTTTTAGAAGATTTTATTCTCCTAAAATATATTTTTGGAATAGTTATAATGCATTTATTACTTATTATAATGTATTATTTGAGCCGACCTAAAAATAAAACGTCCAAATTAAACTGCTGTAAATATTGCTTGCTTTTTAGCACAGACTTAAGTTTGGTCTCTTTTTAAAGAAGCCACTTCACAGATTATTGCTAAAATAAAATATAAAACAAAATAGACGTTTAATATTCTTATTATGAAGAATGCACTAAAATACTGTTGAATATATTTTCCAAAACATGTTTTAGTCTAAAATCACGTGACAATCAAAGCCGGAATCAAGGTTAGTTGTGTTCCAAATTTGAGGCTGATATTACAAAAAAAACAGCTTTCAGTAAGATTTTGTTTGGGTGCAGTAACAAACATTTCCACTTTTTCAAATGTGTTTCCTGTTGTTGAAAAAATTCTTATAAATACATTTAAAAAGCATGCCGTGTTAAATGATGTGGTATGCCTAATGTTCTCAAAAACCTGTAACACCTGAATGAAATATAGATAATTTTCACAAAACATCATAAATAGGTTTAAGGTGTGAGTCTGTGGAGGCAAGAAAAATGTGTTTCCAACCAGACAACTGTAGAGACTATTCACTAGGTGAACAGGGAAAATGTTATGAAAATGTCTCCATTGCCTACTGCCCTGAAATGTAAAATGCATTGTCTCATATTGGTGCATACATAATGTGTTGCAAAACATACCCTAAGCACTCAAGCCCAAACAATTGCTGTTCAGAGCTATAGGTCTGACACCCTATATAACCCAATGGAGGTTATGAGTTATGAAAGTTATGAAATTTAGCACATCTATCTAAACTTATGCCATAATACATTTAGATAATCTCTAGAATTAAATTACATTTGTTGATGGTAGTAGTCAGATTGAGATCTGTGTACCAAACCTCCACTTTCCTATGTTCTATGGGATATATTTCTCTGAATATATCATTGCAGTTTTGGAACAGTGCCACCTACTGGTTAGGACGTTAGGAAACCCTTTTCTTATCTTAATAACTTGGTCTAAAATCTGAAACTGTATCTTTTTAAAAGTATAGTTATATATATATACATATATATACAGGTACATCTAAAAAAAATTATATGGTGAAAAAGTTCAATTTTTTCTTATAAATTATTTTAAAAACTGTTTTATATTAATTACATGTAAAGCAAATATGTTATATTCATTACATGTAAAGCAAATATGTTATATTCATTACATGTAAAGTAAAACACTTCAAAAGTTTTTTGTTTTAATTTTGATGATTTGATGCTTACAGCTAATGCAAGTCAAAAATCCAGTATCTCAAAATATTAGAATATTTACATTTGAGTTTCAATAAATGACCATCCCTACAGTATAAATTCTGGGCATCTCTTGTTCTTTGAAACCACAATAATGGGGAACACTGCTGACTTGGCAATGATCCAGAAGACGATCATTGATACCCTCCACAAAGAGAGTAAGTCACAGAGGGTCATTACTGAAAGGGGGGGCTCTTCACAGAGTGCTGTATCAAAGCATGTTAAATCCAAAGTTGACTGGAATGAAGAAATTGGGTGGAAATGTGCAAAAGCAACAGGGATGACCGCAAGCTTGAGAATACTGTCAAGCAAAGCTGATTCAAACACTTGGGAGAGCTTCACAAGGAGTGAACTGAAGCTGGAGTCACTGCATCAAGAGTCACCATGCTCAGACATCTTCAGGAAAAGAGCTGCCAAGACACTTCTGAAACAGAAACATTGTCAGAAGCATCTTACCTGGGCTAAAGAGAAGAAGAACTGGACTGTTGCTCAGTGGTCCAAAGTCCTCTTTTCAGATGAAAGTAGATTTTGCATTTCATTTGTAAATCAAGGTCCCAGAGTCTGGAGGAAGAGAGGAGAGGCACAGAATCCATGTTGCTTGAAGTCCAGTGTGAAGTTTCCACAGTCAGTGATGATTTGGGCTGCCATGTCATCTGCTGGTGTTGGTCCACTGTGTTTTCTGAAGTCCAGTCAATGCAGTCATCTACCAGGACATTTTAGAGCACTTCATGCTTCCTTCTTCTGACAAGCTTTATGGGGATGCTGATTTCATTTTCCAGCAGGACTTGGCACCTGCCCACACTGCCAAAGGTACCAAAAGCTGGTTCAATGACCATGGTGTTACTGTGCTTGATTGACCAGCAAACTCGCCTGACCTGAAGCCCATAGAGAATCTAGATGAGAGACACCAGACCCAACAATGCAGATGACCTGAAGGCCGCTATCAAAGCAACCTGGGCTTCATTACACCTGAGCAGTGCCACAGGCTGATTGTCTCCATGCCACGCCGCATTGATGCAGTAATTCATGCAGAAGGAGCCCCAACCAAGTATTGACCAGATGATCCAACGGTAGCTGCACGGATCTCAGGTGCTTGGCGGACATCTCGGCATGGATGAAAAAACATCACCTACAGCTCAACCTGGCAAAGCTTCTTGTCTTCCCTGCCACTCCAACTCTACAGCATGACTTCACGATTCAGATGGGTTCATCAACAATTACCCCATCAGCTTCGGTCAGAAATCTTGGTGTAATCTTTGATGATCAGCTGACCTTCAAAGAGCACATTGCAAAGACTGCTCGATCTTGCAGGTTTGCACTACACAACATCAGAAAGATCAGGCCCTTTCTGACAGAGCATGCTGCACAACTTCTTGTCCAGGCCCTTGTCATTTCTAGGCTGGACTACTGCAATGCTCTTCTAGCTGGACTTCCATCAAACACAATCAAACCTCTACAAATGATTCAGAATGCAGCGGCACGACTGGTCTTCAACGAACCCAAAAGAGCCCATGTTACACCTCTCTTCATCTCCTTGCACTGACTATCAGTTGCAGCTCGCATCAAGTTCAAGACACTGATGCTTGCATATAGAACAACCACAGGCTCAGCACCCTCCTACTTCCACTCACTATTACGAATCTACATCCCCTCCAGAAGCCCCGCCTACTTCCACTCACTATTACGAATCTACATCCCCTCCAGAAGCCCCGCCTACTTCCACTCACTATTACGAATCTACATCCCCTCCAGAAGCCCCGCCTACTTCCACTCACTATACAAATCTACATCCCCTCCAGAAGCCCCGCCTACTTCCCCTCACTATTACGAATCTACATCCCCTCCAGAAGCCCCGCCTACTTCCACTCACTATTACGAATCTACATCCCCTCCAGAAGCCCGCCTACTTCCACTCACTATTACGAATCTACATCCCCTCCAGAAGCCCGCCTACTTCCACTCACTATTACAAATCTACATCCCCTCCAGAAGCCCCGCCTACTTCCACTCACTATTACAAATCTACATCCCTCCAGAAGCCCTCCTACTTCCACTCACTATTACGAATCTACATCCCTCCAGAAGCCCGCCTACTTCCACTCACTATTACAAATCTACATCCTCTCCAGAAGCCCCTCTACTTCCACTCACTATTCGAATCTACATCCCCTCCAGAAGCCCCTCCTACTTCCACTCACTATTACAAATCTACATCCCCTCCAGAAGCCCCGCCTACTTCCACTCACTATTACGAATCTACATCCCTCCAGAAGCCCGCCTACTTCCACTCACTATTACGAATCTGCATCCCCTCCAGAAGTCTGAGATCTGCTAGTGAGCGACACCTCGTGGTACCATCACAGAAAGGCTCAAAATCACTCTCCAGAACATTCTCGTTCACCGTTCCTGACTGGTGGAATGATCTTCCCATCCTTATCCTGAACGCTGGATCCCTGTCGATCTTCAAGCAACAACTGAAAACTCATCTCTTTCAACACTACTTGACTTCATCATAAAAAAAATAAAAAAAGTTTCGATATCTTCTTCTTTCTCTTTACCTTTCTCTCCTTCCCTTGCTAGCTTGTATTTATTTGAACAATGCCAAAGACTTGGTGTTAGGGGCACTTCCTCTGTCTGTTTGCCTCTTCAAGATTAATCCCTTTATGTATTCCCCAATTGAAAGTCGCTTTGGATAAAAGCGTCTGCTAAATGACTAAATGTAAATGTATTGAGCGCATATAAATTAACATACTTTTCAGAAGCCTGACATTTCTGTTTAAAATGTCATTTTTTTATTGATCTTATGTATTATTCTAATTTCCTGAGACACTTTATTCTGGGTTTTCATTATATGTAAGCCAATCATCAAAATTTCTTAAGTCGCTGGGGTATATTTGTAGCAATAGCCAAAAATACATTGTGGGTCAAAATTACAAATTTTTCTTTTATGCCCAAAATCATTAGGACATTAAGTAAAGTTCATATTCCATTAATATATTTTGTGAATTTCCTACAGTAAATATATTAAAAGCTAATTTTGATTAGTAATATGCACTGCTAAGGAATTCAATTGGACAACTTTAAAGGCGATTTTCTCAATATTTAGATTTCTTTTGCACCCTCGGATTCCAGATTTTCAAATAGTTGTATTTCAGTCAAATATTGCCCTATCATAACAAACCATACATCAATGGAAAGCTTATTCAGCTTTCAGATGATGTATGAATCTCAACTTCGAAAAATTGAACATTTTGACTGCAGGGTCGCAATACCAAGAATTCAACCTTTTAAGTGTTGTGGCCTAAATGCATTTACATCAAAAAAGGCTTTTACCTTTGTTTTGAGCTATGGATAATGTATGCATGTTATAATGGCTACAACAGTTTGAGGCTAGTTTTTTTTATTGCACATCATAAATGGACAACTTTTTCAAGATAACATCCAAGGACAGAAACTGAGACATATATATATATAAAATCTGTGAATTTGGCTGAAATAATTCACAATCATACCTTTTTTAAAAGCAGAATTTTATATACAGTAGCAACACTTCATACTTACATTATTTTCTGTTTACATTATTTTATATTTTTTGATGAAGACTAAAGAAAGACTTTTTCCCAGCACCGATCTACAAAAAAAGCCATATTAGATGATGTAGATGGGAATGGGCACATTTTTAAAGGTGGATTATACAAAACTTTACATAAGTTAACAAATCACTTTGGCAACTTCTATAATGCAGCATGTGTTTCCAAGGAATGGACATCGTACAGTCCTCATGAGACTGGATCAGTGCAGTTGTTTTGTTCTGGGTTCAGGCTCCGAGCTTCAGCGATGAGACGCTTGACTCCCACCATCCACTGACCGACTTCAGCAACATGGTCCACCATCAGGCCTCTGTGGATCTCATCAGCTGCGTCCCAATTTCTTCTTTTCAGGTCTGAAACAAAGCACATGTGTTTCATGTCTCTGGATTACAGGTAATAATGTTCAGTTTCTTGCACAGACCAATTGTTTCGCTTCATAAGACCACTATAAGATGTCAAAATCCATTGCAATATTAAATAGAACAAAACATATTTTGAATGAAAAAACTATATATATTGTATTGTGCACTCATAGTTCCATACATTACTTATTGTGTGGAGGTGTGGGGTCACACATATAAAACCAACTTAAATTCAATATACAGGTTACAAAAGAAAGCTGTTAGGATTGTTAAAAGGGTAGATTATTATGAACCAACAAATCATTTATTTATTAATTTACATGCATTACAATTTTTAGATTTATATTCTTTACAGTTAATGTACAAAGTTTATAATAATTTACTTCCAAATTGTATACAGAGGCTGTTCGAAATAAGAGAAAGTCAGTATAATTTAAGAGGATTGTATATGTTCAAAAAAGTAAGGGCAAGAACTAATGCAAAAAGTAGGTGCTTATCTGTTAAAGGGGTACATCTATGGAATAAAGGTGATAATGAACTTAAAGTATGTAATTGACTTTGCAAATTTAAGATGACTATATTTCATCAGGAGCCATGTGTATTGTTTTTGCCTTGCCTGTATATGCTTTTCTGAATCTCACAGCTGTGAACTTGCATATTATAAATCACCAAGGCCCAAAGTTTCAGCTAAACATCGTACTGTTCTTCTGAACAGCAACAATAAAAATCACCTACATCTTGGATGACCAGTAAATGAACAGCAAATTTTCACTTTTGGTTGAACTATCCCCTTGAAGATCCGACAAGCGGTCAGGCCGGACAGATCGCTGGGAGTAACATGTGACCAGTTCTTGATGTAGCGGTGAGAGTCTCAGGTTTCCTGATTGAACACGTCAGTCACGTCACTGTTACTTTGTGTTTTTAAAACCAAAAGATGTGCTTCACATGATCTGTGTCACTTGTAGTGTTGGGCTAGTTACTCAAATAATGTAATATATTACTCATTACTAGTTACTCCTTTCAAAGGTAATATTGTTACTTTAGTTATTACTTTCTGGCAACAGTAATTAGTTACACTACTTTTTCTTCACGCCCCACAGAAGTTGTAACTGTGTATCTTCCACATCAAATTATTCTAGAATGTTACTAATAACATTTCTTCCTCATCATTTGATCAAAATCCACATTGGATCGCAGTCAGAAATTATTACAAACACTCAATAGTGATATTCAAGTAGAAGTGTTGTATTAATCTCATTAATTGTCACGTGTAGCTTGAAGCTAACTGTAATTTCTCTGTTACCCATATCCGATTATATTTCATTATGTATTTTATGGTGAACGCTCTTATGGTTGCTTTTAAGGCAGCAAACACATGCTGCATTATAGAAGTTGCCAAAGTAAGTTTGTAAGAAACTTCAATTTTCCAAAAATATTTGTAATAATAGTAATATAATGTACTACATGCTGATCTGAGGGATGTGGGTGGGATGTGATGCCAGAGTAAATACAGCCACAACAG
Organism: Ptychobarbus kaznakovi; assembly: GCA_027422405.1. Classification (NCBI taxonomy): domain Eukaryota; kingdom Metazoa; phylum Chordata; class Actinopteri; order Cypriniformes; family Cyprinidae; genus Ptychobarbus; species Ptychobarbus kaznakovi. The sequence goes on along the minus strand of CM049812.1, from coordinate 17,976,290 downwards.
TATTCAGATCATATTTTCTCCTGACAAAATCAATATAATGCAATATTTCTATCTGCTGACTTCTATAAGCTTTTCCATATTCCAAGCTTGCCTGCTGCACTGGGGAAATCACATGCATGTGCGAGACGTGAAATTATGAAAATAAATTAATTATTTGACTGTGGGATTTTAAATCAGGTTGAGGCATCAAAAGTAGCGGAGCTATTTTATGGCTGGTACTGTAATTAGTTACTGCAGAAAGTAATATTGTTACAGTAACTAAGTTACTAGTAAATAGTTACTGCCCAACACTTGCATGTTGATATCAAGCAAACTGAAGATGTTCCATAAAGTTTTGTGCATGTATACATTTATGTGCGGATTAAAAATCAGATGGTTATTTTCTTTTAAAGCAGCACATAACTGGCAAAACCTTAAAGGGTTCAGAAAATGCAGAATCAGATTATGCTGTTTCTCAAGGTTAGTTTATAAATGATCATTTTCCATCCTCATGTTAACTCTCTGTGAAACAAACTCAATTTAAAGGGGCTTTTCCTCTTGCAGAAACGAAGCAAACGCCCACTGCTGTGATTGGCTGACGTCATCATACTGTATCCACGCCATCCTTTACAGCATATTGTGTGTTTTGATACTCAAGATGGCAAACACTGTTATTTTCTGGTCTGATGTAAGATGTATAGTGACATACAAACTCCTTCTGCAATACTTTATGACAGAACCAGCGTGTGAACAACACTCTGAAGACTGAAAAAGACTCACCTTGGGACAATCTATGCATCCTATGTTTAACCAAAGGAGAAAGTTTTCCACTTTTCCACATGTCTTCAAAAACCTTCAGACGTCTTTCCACATCATCACAAATCTGTTTCTAAAAAACAATGACACACAAGGTGACAGGATGAACATAAATGTCCATTTCTCCACCCTGACAAGTAAAAATAAAAGGCAAGAAAAAAAAAGATCTAATAACTATAATATTCTTTATAATGTTTGGACCTATTACAAGGTGTGAGAATTTGTTGTATGTTATGTGATTTGATCTATTTAGTGTGACATTATCATTGAGATACTATTATAGTTTGTGTTAATGCTTTGATTTATAGTTTATTTTTATGTTTTCTGCTTTTGTTAAAATCTTAGTAAATCTATTGTGTTTTTGTTATATTAATAATTTTTTTAGTTGTTTTTAAATATCTCTTATTTTATACATATTTATTTTTTTGTCATTTTACTACATCAATTTAAATGAAATGAAAATGTGGAATGTTGCCTTGTTAACTAGTTTTAATATTTTATTTTACTTCAATTAACATTTTTTTCCAAGTAACAGTTTTTATGGTTTTAGTTAAATTATAATAACCCTGGTTCCATTTATTCACAATAAAATCCTTGGAGTCAACTGGGTTGTTTTATATGGTTAAAACCTTTAAAAAAAAAACTTATTCTGAAACTGTAAAACCACAAATGATTCTTGCTTGCTTCATGTCATAATGCTTTTTTCTTTCATTACGCCCCTGGTTGAACCTTATTTTCAACCAGTTTAAACGTTGGCCTTACCTTTACAGTATGTCTGCATGCGTCCAGCGCTCCATAAAGTGGTTCTTGCACGTGCTCAATGGATGGCTCTGTGTCCAGCTCTACCGCCTCTATCTTTCCGTCTGAGGGAGTTTTGGGACATACAGAGGGTGGGGTGCTTTCCATCGGAGGAAGACTCATCCCCCGGGGCGGCGTTGGCATCGCCACTGGTGGGGACTGCATCTCTGATCCAGAACCTACAGCGAGAAAAAAATCAATTTATAATTAATTTTGGGTTTATATAAATTTGTGTTAGTGTTGTAACATCACAGATGAATTACACTTAAAAACATCACATTTTTGCATCTCTTTTTGTTATTTGCTGCAAACATGTAAATAGATGAATCAAGATAGACCTAGATAACATTTAACAGTGGGATGCCCCTGACCTGTGAATTGGGGCGCATGCACCCTCTTGTTAAGAAGATTTCGCTTTGGTCCACCCGAATCCTTCTGCAAGCCATATGAAAACTGCGGTGGGTCGTTCCACCCGTGCTCCTGATTACCTGCACAGAAAGCAATATTAAGAGCGAAGCCCAGGCCCAAACACCCCAATCACAAAGATTTGATTGAAGACAATAGAGAGAAATATGATACTGATCCAGGTTTCTCATTACTGTGAATCCTAAGCACATTTATGCTTCCAGCTGGTAGTTAGTGTGTGTGACAACAAGACTAATGTAGTATGTGCAAATTACATTCATACTATATAGAATGTACTTTAACTGTCGTACCTGCTCAGAGTATATGATTTCAGACACACTCATGGTTTAAGTACAGGACAACCACAAAAGTGCCAAATGTTGTCATTTTCCAGTGAAAGATTCTATGGGTTGCCAAAAGATAATAATGGCAGTTTATTAACTGTCATATTACAACCAAGTATTGAGTGCCTAGAAATGAACATACTTTTCAGAAGCCTGACATTTCTGTTTAAAATATAATCTTTTTATTGATCTTATGTAATATTCAAATTTTCTGAGACTCTGAATTTTGGGTTTTCATTATCTGTAAGCCATAATCATCAAAATTTCAAGAAATAAAAGGCTTGAAATATTTCACTCTATGTGTAATGAATCTATATAATATATGGGTTTCACTTTCTGAAATGAGTGACAAAAAATATTGACCTTTATGATATTCAATTTTTTTTAGAGATACCTGTATATGTGAACCTGGATCACAAAAGCAGTCTTAAGTCGCTGGGGTATATTTGTAGCAATAGCCAACAATACATTGTATGGGTAAAAATTGTCAATTTTTCTTGTATGCCAAAAATCATTAGGATATTAAGATCATTTTCCATGAAGATTTCCTACAGTAAATATATCAAACTTAATTTTTTATTAGTAATATGCATTGCTAAGAACTTAATTTGGACAACTTTACTTGTATCTCAGCCAAATAGTGTCCAATCCTAAAATCATACATCAACGGAAAGCTTATTTATTCAGCTTTCAGATGATGAATAAATATTAAGTCCCTTATAACTGGATTTGTGATCCAGGGTCACACATATGATAAATGCATGCTGTAAACAATGAAGCTTAATGAAATATGTTTTTGAAAACAAAAATGCTGTTTATAGTTCAACATTTACCAAAATATATTCAAAACTGTATTTCAGGGTAAGAAAATAAACTTCCAATTTTACACTAGACTACATTTAGGCAAAAGGCAAATATGGATGGAATAGTCTACTAGAGGTCAACATTATTTAATTTAGATGTTATAATGAAGATATAATTGAGATGTTTAAAAAATATATTTTAATATTGTATATTTGTTTTGTTTATAACATTGTAAAACATTTGACATTTCTTCAAATTAGAATGTATTTTTATTGGACTGATGTATATAGAGAGCAAAATGCATTTTAAATGCAACATTAAAAGGGGTTAAAAGCAGCAGTATTTTCTTATATCCTGGGTGGGAGTAGCCGGAATTTGTTGGGCTGGTTAACCCGTTTTTTTCATGACCTGACAACCCAGCTGAGATCTAGAGGTGTATCAGTCTCGTCGTCGTGTTTAATGAACACTGTGCCTTTAACGCAGACATTCGACACCAGTAACGTCAGCTGCCACGTCTCAGAACATGAGCTGTCAAGCGTAACACACTCATTAGTAACTGTTACTAGGTTGGTTATTGTTATTTCGCCCTTTTCTCCATTAGTCATAGCTCCTGTCACCGTTTACAGCTCCCAGGAAATATCAAGAAAACTTCAAATGAATGTAACTTATCCGGGAATGAATGAGAGCGAGACAGAGACGACAACATGAACTTCTGCTGCTGTTTACTCACACATCACACTTCACACGACACGTGTTATAAACATGTAATATTATTTCTCTACACTCTTACCTGGTTTTACAAACCGATCGCTCATCGCAGCCTACACTCCGACATCAACACTGTGGAGGAAAGTCTTCGAGTTCTTCTTCTTCGTTGGTTTTATCGGCAGCTCGCCTCGCGTCACATCCGTAATGCTGCGGTACTGCCACCGTCTGGAGTTCATTAACTCCTACACAAAGCCAATATTCGCACTAGTAATGCTGTTTTTATTAGGAAAAGTTCAGCTTTTCCTTTCTTGTTTACCCCCCGCGTTCCAATATGTTCCCTACTCCATGTCCTGTTATTCCTATGCTTCCCATTTATTTCATCATCTCTCCATTTCATCTCTATTCTTAATATGGTCATGACTGTCTCCTCTTTCCTGTTTCTTGCCTCACTTTCCAAATAAAATAATACATTAAATAGCATTTTCATTTCAAAAGTTAATGTTTATTAATTCATTAAGTTCTCAATGTGAGGTTTCCCCTGAATCTGAGAGTGTTTGGCCGAGTGGTAAACCGTGTCATGGAGAATAAACCTGTTTTTCCTAATTCCTTGACCTTCTCCGAGCAGCTATTGTCTTGATTTACTAACGGCATTCTACAAAAAAATTAAAAGTATGGTAATGTTTTGGTTTTAATCCAACACATTTGAAAGGCATTATGGAGCAGTGCATTGCTAAGGGATAATTGTTTCCTAATCCTTAGCAATACAATTAATAAACCATTATACACCCTTATTCCCTTTCATAAATCTATTTTACACAAGATTAAAAAACAAAAAGTTACACTCGGGATCTTAAGAACATAAATGACACCCATTGAAACTGCAATATTTAATACCAATGTCATTTAAGCATAAAACCATGCATTCTTTGTTAAAGGCTTTCATTTGGTTACCAAGGCTTCGAGATGTTTAAGTAATTAATGAATTCCTATTTTCCACCTGCTGATAGCACCATTTTCTCAGGTTTGGTCTGTGGAGCAAAAAACGGGCTTTTTTCTGGAAAAATTGAATTAAAATGATGTGATTATAATTGTATGGTGGTATGTACAGTATATCAGAGTGCGGTTTGCATGTGTTTGTTGAGAAATTTGTGAGTGTGTGAATTGTAGTTGAAAAAATGTACACTGCATCAAAAAATGTAATAATTAGTTAATTAATTAAAACAATAATGCATCAAAATCAATGTTGTTTCTAATCACTGATTAATCCGAGACTGCAATAATCCCTAATACATGTGCATGTAAATGGTTAAATAACAATACAACACAAAATAAAATGGCATGCTATGAAACACAAACAACACAAGGCAGGTTTATTCTGTGTCTGAGGACACCGCTTCAGTGGTAGCTCTGGAGACTAGGTCAGCTCGGCTAGAGCGCATGCGTTTGTCTGGAGCTGTGGTGAGCGATCTTTGACCAGTGACAGAGGTTTTGTTACTCCTGATGTGTACGTGTGGGTCAGCGCTCACCACATCGCTGTTAGTACCCTCGTCTTCCTCATTCTCAGTCTCCTCTTCGATCGGGCCTCCATGAGGCTTCAGTGTCTCGGAGCTGAACTGACTCAAAGGCTTTCCAAGGATGCCAAAGCTAAAGGCAAAGCATTGTAGATACAATCAGGCACCAGAGACAATTAGAAGCAAAACCATCACATACTACGCAGCACTTATGAATAATTCAGCGCTAGTATGATCAAGTATTACCTCTGAGACTTCAGCTGCTCTTTAAGCTGCTCTTTGAGCTCCTCCAGCACAGTCTCTGAATCCCAGTCTTCAGTCGAGGGCACTTTAGGACCTCTGAAGAGCTCAAACAGGTGAGGGGCCTTTTCTTGTGGAGTAGGCAGCAGAGAGACCATCAGCGGGGAACGCTGGGTTATGATTTTGTTCAGGGGAGGAAGACGGTTTGACTTCCTGGGTTAAAGGTCAGGAGACAGAGAGTGAGGTATGAGAGAGAAGACAGAACAGTAAAAGCCTAAATCCTCTTCACTTAAAGATGCTTGCACACAAAAGTTGAACAAGTTCAATCAAATTACTCGCAACACTTCACAAAGACAAGACAGAACCTCTAAAATCTTTTCATTATTGTATGCATACATAACATAGGATGCATTTTTCAAGTAAATTAAGTGTTCATTTTATTCTATTTATTATTAGTGTTATTAAATAATAAAATATTTAAAATAAAATAAACCAACCAATATTTTCTACACATAATACAATAGTTTAACTAATTAAAACAATGCAGTTTAAAATGTAATATTTGCAAAACAAATATTAATTAAAATAACTGAAATTATATTCATTATATTTTAAAGCTAACATTTTAAATATCATATTATTTGATAAAAAATAAAATACTTTAATTAAAACAACACAATTCTAAATATAATATTATTTAATAGTAAAATATTTAACAATAAAAATAATGTGAAATCATTTGCATTAGTCATAATAATTGCTGTTAATTAGATAAACATTATTACGTCACCCAGCTTTCCTGTGTTATTGTTGGACTATGCCACCGTCTCACCAGTTGTTCAGTGATGTTTGCCGGGAGTTCAGAGCCTTAGACTGACTCTTCTGTGAACTCTCCTGGTCTTTTGATCCTTTTTTCGATTCATTCAGGGCGGGGTTAAACATGTTTGAGCCGAGTAAGCGTCCAATCTCCATCCGGATGCCCTTTAGGCCCCGCCTCTCAAAGGTCACCCATGCAGCATAGCTGTAAAAGCTGAGGAGACACTGAGGTAGAGGAAACACACACTAAAGCCATCATGGGAAATATATATGATCTTAAAACTGAGGTTAATATTGAAATACACTCTATTTCACTTTTGCATCTTCATGAATCACATATGGTATCAGTGCACAAACCTCATTTAGTTGCATGTCACGGTCAATGGATGCGTTTAAGGACATCCTGATTCTGTTGACATAAATCAGGCGTGCTCTCATCCATCACATTGGTCATTAAAGGGATAGTTCAGCCAAAAATAAAACTGTGCTGTTAGTTTACTCAGCCTCAGTTCAAAGCTGTAGGTGACTTTTCTTCTTGAGTCAAACAGTTGAGCTAAAACTGTGGTGATTCTTACAATGCAAGTCAGCGGCTGTTTTTGAGAATTTAACAAAAGCATATGAAGGAACACAAAATGAATACCCGTGGCTCTTCGCAATATATTGAGGCCTAATGAAGTGAAACGATCATAGTGTGCAAGAAACTGAACATTATTTTATTACCTGTAATCCAGAGCCTCAGGCAAACGGTCTGGTTCACGAACAAATCATTCTTTTGAACCGGTTCTTTTTGGTGAACTACTGTAGTTGAACCAGTTCCCCAAATCACACTGAACCGTCTGAAACAGTTCACGGCTCGAACAGCACACTTACTCACTCAAAACTGAAACGAACCAAAATAGCAGCGTATCTGATCCTATGATGAGTGAACTCCAGCAGTCACTGAACTGAGGAAACCGATCGACTCGGACTGACGACCGATGAGCCGCTGATATGAGCATGTGTGAACTGAACACTTGAATGAAGGGGCTAAATGAACGGTTTTATTGTTTCTCTTTGTCTATGTAAAAAGGTGAGCTGATGAAGACTATTTTATTCATTTGATATGCTTTAGACATGTTTCACATCCATGTTTTCACACAGGGCCGGCTCTAGGCATGGGCTGGGGTGGGCTAAGCCCACCCAAACGTCTGTCTTGCCCACCCAATCAGAATGTAGGTAAAGACAGCGTGACTCATTTTTACGATTTGTGTATTGATTAAAAGCAATCTGAGGCGGGCTCTGTGTTGAGAAGTTCGAGTAAGGGCTGTAGAATGCCCCGACCAAACACAAAATAACACCAGTAAAATTGCAGTATTTTGATTGGCTGAAAGCAACGGCGCGGTTTACACTCACGAAGCGGGCGGCTTCAGTGACAGTCACGGAGAAGCAGACGCTGACAGTCTCGCAAGCGATAAAGAGCGTTAAAAAGTCATAGTATTTGCGTGTAAATGCAATGCATAGATTTTTGGTGCCTATAAAGAAGCCTAGTGGCTCCAGCAGCAGTGACCATGGTGTGGCTGCTGTTGCTTCACAAACTCCAACTTCCCCAGCTCCCGCTTCAGAAACACGTCCGACTCCTTCCACCTCAGTCCCCCAAAATCTGTATAATATAAATGTTATAAAAATATCTATCTATCTACTACCACCACAACCACAACCCAACCCCCCAACAATTGCCCACCCAGGATATCTGTCCGCCCACCTATTTATAGCTGGCAAGAACCGGGCCTGTTTTCACATCATTTTTGGGTGCTTTAACTGAACCAGTTCAAGCCTTTCCGAAAGAACCAGTTTGCAGAAAATAATCAGATTTCCTATTCCCTGAGGCTCTGGATATCAGGTAATAATGTTATAAATAATCTTCAGTTTCTTGCACAGACCGATCACTTCGCTTCACAAGACCTCAATATATCATCAGGAGCCACGAGTATTAATTTTGTGTTCCTTGATATGCTTTTTTAATTCAAAAACCGTGCAACAAATGGCTTGCATTTTATGAATCACCAAGAACCACAGCTTCAGCTCAAAATCTTCTGTTTTACTGAAGACAGAAGTTACCTACATCTTGGATGGGCTGAGGGTAAATAAAAAACAGCACATTTTTGGGTGAACTCTCGTTTTAGGACAGCAGAAATACACATCATTTATTTGGCAGATATGCTATCAGACACTGTTCAGACCTGTCAGAAATTTGGTGCTGATGAGGAAGCAGCTTCAGCTGCAGCCTGAAGTAACAGACGGCAAGCTGCCTTTGTGCCAGCTCCAGCTTAGCACTCATCTGCGTCTCAGAGTCACTGAGTAACGATGGCCCGCTGCTAAAGCATTCGTCACAGATGAATCAGATTAAAAAGAGCTGTGATAGGTTGCTGAATAGGTTTCGATAATTAAGCACTGTTCCTTTAATAATCTCATGCTTCTTCATATGGCTTCAAACCAAGCTCCAGATTCAAACTCACGCTATGACAAACGTTGTTTTTTCCTCCAGAGCTTTCTTCTCAAAGTAGCAAGAGAAGTAGAGCAGGAGATGGGCAAGAAGCTCATCCAGCTCTTTGCTCTTCCTGTGAATATTTTGGGCAGAAATACTTGGAATCAATACAATACAACTACAACTAAAGGAGTAAAAAAATATACAGTATGTATTAAAATCTAAAAGCCATCCAGCATTAAAATAAATTACACAATAAAATGAAAATAGATGAAAAATAAAACTCACTTTAGCAGGGACAGAAAACGTGGAGGAATGGGAAACCTGTCGTTCTTGTGTAGCAAACAGACGGCTGCCACTGTAACACATATTAAATCATAGTTATGGGAAAAGACCAGTTTTCATGGCTCATATTGTTTTCGCTATGTAGCAAAGTGCATGGACCTACATTTAACATCCTGAATTGTGACGCATTCCGTTTGTGAGCGTTTTATTGAGGTCTTGAAGGCATCCAGTTGAGCGGGACGCACCGTATTCCTTTAAAAAATGAAACGGAGTAAATCAGTTGCTCAGAATAACACCTCCTGCATAATAACCACCGTGAACAAGACAGTACTTGTGCCACTTCTCCAGGGGCTTTCTGGACTGCTCTTGGGATTTAGATGCATTTGTTTTTTTCTTCTCTTTCACCTCTTCTTTGGCTTCGAAACTGCAAACAAAAGAAAACTCAAGTACTGATTTTGCTTGTGATAAATCGGGGAGGGAAAAGGCAAAACCACACCAAACAGTGACAGAATCCTCATAGTAAAATATCAGTTATTAAGTTATTACCACCATCAGTTTTTACCGTATGAACTCCAGGGTTTTCGTTTCATCGTTCCAGTCCCAACGTCCAGAGGAAGGCATTGTTATCTGTTATGCAATAATTAGTGAGAAACAGGTAAAACCTTCATTTCTCTCATTAATGACTATGCTCTTCTTAAAGTTAGCTGATCAATTTTTTTAACAATACAAAAATAATCAGTTACTATAATAAGGAGATTTTTTTTCAGAGCTAGGCCTATCTCTTTGACTGGGATTTGTCTGTCATTATTATTATTATCACAATTATTCAACTAAATTTTAACAATATATAACTTTACATAATTATTTGGTTCTGTATTTTACACTAATGAGACCAAGTAAATAGCTAAACAAACAAATACACACATAATTTACATACATATATATACTGTACATATCTTGCTAAAACTAAATTAGCAAATAATTACATTTATTTGCCCTAATAATATGATGTACCATCGTCATGTACATGCTAAACTCATAACTAAATGTTATGAATTATCCATAATCGCACATCTCCGTGATTCTTCCTTAACAACTAAACAAATCAAATAATCAAACCGGGAAAACAGTAACGTTAGCGTGCAAAGGGCTGCTTATTCTAAAACACACTCGGTGTGTTCATATTCATATCGCTGGAATGGTTTACTAGAACAGTCTTAAACACATAAGCATGAATACCTACCGGTGTAGCAGGCGATTTTGCCATAACGCACTCGAAATAGATTCACCGTAAACTTGTACCGTAAACTCCGGAACTGAAGGCATCCACGGTATCCTAGCGACAGCCGGTGACTGACGGCAGACGGTAGTACGTGTGACGTTTCTGTGACAAGCCACGCCCACCACGCACAAATACTTCTTATCATGCGTTTGAGAAGCTGTCACCAATTTGGAAAATTTAGGAAACATATCTGAAATCTTATCAAATATTTACAGTGACTGATGAATATTTGTTTTAAAAGCAAATGTTATTTTTTTGTTGTGAAATGCCACGAAATTGACATCAAGATATTTGTTTTAAAGTTACGTTTAATATTGGCGTTTTTATTTTTATTGGAGTCAGAGGATCAATTTATTAAAAATATATTAATACTGTGTCTGTTACACTTTAAACATGAATTCATTTGAATTGTGCCTATGCAAGTTGATTAGGTGCTTTTGCACTGAACTCACCATCAGTAAGCAGAATAAAAGTCCCCAGGTGATTTAAACTTAGTGTTAATCTAATAGTGGAAATGAAGGTCTTCAACATCAGCCAAGTTTAAGCCATTTTCCTGATTTGTGCAGCTCAACAACCTTGCATTGCACATCATTTTCCTCTCTATACTCGGGTCTCTCCATAATACGATTATAGGACCATAATGATTAGCATGTTTGTCACTTGTATTTATATCCAAGTGAAACAGAAAATCATGTTTTTCACGGTGAACTTGATGTACAATATAAAAATAAATATTCTCCAGTTAGATATTTTACTCTCATGGGGCTACCAAAATCGTGGTGCACATTTATTTATTTATTCAGATGTATTTCAAAATGCATTTAAAGTATCTTCTATGTATTTTCAGTCTGAAAGACAAATGAAACTGGTTCCAGATATAAATTACAATGAGTAACATGCATTTAAAAAGAAACAGCTGCTACATCTACAAAGCAAACACAAACAGGCCTAAACGTCACAAAGAAGGAATACACTTATCTTCACACATAAGTGATAAAGTGTTAGCTGCCATGGTTTTAAAAAGTCGGTAGAGTAAAATACTAAACGATCTGCTACAAAAGAATCATAAAATAATATAGCATGATTATACAAAGTCATCACTGTAAAGAGAAAATACATAGCAGTAGGCTATATATAAATTCTGCTCATCTAGTTAGCTCTACATCTAAATACAGACATGAAGAATTGCAGCTCTGCTCTGTCAGAGTTGGTTTCAGGTTGAGATGTTAGGTCATTAAAGGCTGGGCTTCGTCTCTGACGACTGACTCGGTGTCACACTGGCTTTCCATCAGGTGCCTCTGAAACTCTGGATACATGTCTTCATTGTTCAGCTGAAAAGAAGGAGCTTTTACTTCATGCATAAATACAACAGTTATGTGTTGTAGCTGTGCATATGTATTGACAAGGCATTGTTGTGGGTGTATGGTTGCATACAGCGCTGTGGGAAGTGCAGTGTGACCAGTGCTTGAAGTGGAAAAAAGAAGTGACCTTATTTACTTAATAAATTAAATTAAATAAATAAATAAGTACTTTTTAATAATTCACAATGTATGTATAGTGCCACAATCAATCAATCAATAATTAAATAAAAGTTTTCAATACAAATTAGCACAAGTCAAGCTGCAATACCAAACAGGACCCCAGGGAGACGCCAAAGACCACTAAATTGCCTGCTTTTAAATATACGGCTCCATTCAGAATCACTAAATCTCTGACCAGCGTTCATTATAAACACTCTTGCTTTTAAGCCAAATACATGCTGAAAATAATAATGTTACTGGCATCTGGACGTAAGTCACTATTCTCTCTGATGAAATCGGCCGTGTGTTCTCTGCATTAGCGCTGTTTTGAGCACTGTTCGTTCACTGGATCCTTAGACTTTCCAGGAGTTTACGGTTTAAAATGATGTGATTGCAAAAGCCTGCTTCTTTTCATTTTAAGGTATGATTTTCGTTATAAAGTACTGATTCAAATTAGTAATCAATAATTAGTAAATAGTAATATTTAGTTAAGTCGTCTTCCAGTAAAATTGTGTATGTAAGTTGCGTCATGTCATCTGGATTACGTAATCAGATTCCAAAAATTAAATACTTGTAATTAGAGTATATTACATTTTAAAATGTTCATAATCCGATTACAGTTACTTTTTTATTGATTACATTATTACGTATTATTCTTGATTCTCCCTAATTCTTCTTTTTTCTTTTTGTGTAAATAAAATCGCAAACCAAGCTTCTGAATTTGAGGCAAAACAGCTTTTAAACAGTTTTTAAATGACTTTTATTTTATATTTTAATTATTTAATTAATTGTTAGCTTTTATCAACTCACAATTCACTTACTATTTAACTTACTAATGTAATGTTTAATGCATGTTATGATGTTAATACAAACAAATGTAATACTATTTTCTTTTTATATCAATATAGTAAGTTTAAGTTTAAAACAAGTTTAATAAAAAGTAATCTAAAAAGTCAGAATACTTTACCTAAAGTGAGTAACCTATAGATTCTATTACTAACAACAATTTCCATGATGTAATCACTAATCAGTAACACAATCATAATGTCAAATTGCATACATGTGTTAAAAGCATATAAGGTAAAAATCGAATGATAAATAGAGGAAAGCTGGTTATATTTTGCTTGTTGTTACAGCAGTGTCCAGTGCGCCTCACCTGGCCGGATTGCTTTGGCAGTAACTTTGCAATAAGTTCTCTGATGTTGGCAAAAGTCGGACGCAGAGTTGGTTCCAGGCTCCAGCACATTTGCATTATTGTGTACCTACAGGAGCTCAAGTCACTTACTGTACATGGATTTGATTATTATGTATTGTTACTTTCCCAAAACTATACATATGCTTTAAACTCACATTTCTTGAGGGGCAAAATCTGGCTGTGGCATGTGATAACCGTCTTTTATCATCTTATAGAACTGTGCATCAATCACAACATTGGGATAAGGACTCACACCTAAAAACAGAAAACACAGTAACACCAACAAAATGCCTTCAGGCTGTCTTATTGATAGTATTCTTTACGTTTTCTTCAGTTCATAAATAATAGGTTAAACGTCTCAATTCACTTACCCAAGGAAAAGATCTCCCACAAAAGCACACCGTATGACCAGACGTCACTCTGTACCGTGTAAAGACACTCAAATATGCTTTCAGGGGACATCCATTTGACTGGCAGCCGTGCCTGCAGAACCAATACAACACAGTGTAAAAAAAAATATATTGTTTTTGATTAAATTACTTTTAGAGATGTGAAAAAGGGAAAAGATATTTACCAACTGCTACTCTGAGCACAATTGCTATATTCATTTATCTATGCCTTTATTTTTGGGTTTTATATATATATAATTTAGCAGCTATATTATATAATGTATAATGTATCCCACATTTCTGAATTTGTAACATGCAACTGCAAGCATAGATATGACTGCAAGTTCATTTCAGGAAGTACTGAGGGGGGGAAATGGCAAATTGTAAACTTGCAAATGCGAAAAAAGGCAGAACTGTGAAATAAGACGACACAATTACTCTTTTTATTTTTTTTTAAAAGCTGGCTTCCATCAAAGTCCCTTGCTTGCATACACTACAGCGCAGTAATAGTCTTTATGTTAATTATGCATGTGTGCATGTGCTAGTGGCACATATCTATGATTTGTTTGAATTCAATATTTTCAGTAATTCATAAGGCAGCAGAATGCACAGTTACATTCTAATGGAAATTGTTAATAAAAAGAGAATACAAGCAAAACTAACTTACATTCCCCTTTACTACATAATTCAAGTCATTCATGATGTCTCGGGCAAGGCCAAAATCACAGATCTTGACAACGCGGCAGTCGGCCACAAGAATATTCCGTGCAGCCAAATCTCTGTGAATACACTGATCATAAACAGCATTAGAAAATGACAGGCTACCAAAAAAAATACTAAATCTTCCTCATAATTAGTCATACTGTAAGGTTTGGTATTTGTTCAAGAAATAGTAACCCGAAAAATGAAAAAGAAAATGCTGTCTTCAATGCAACTTGTAAAGGAGAGCTTAACTTCTTTCACATTAGCTACAATATTCACACACACACACACACACACACACACACACACACACACACACACACACACACACACACACACACACACACACACACACACACACACACACACACACACACACACACGCACACACACACACGCATGCACACACACACACGCACACGCACACACACACATGCACACACACGCACGCACACACACACACACACACACACACACACACACACACACACACGCACGCACACACACACACACACACACACACACACACACACACACACACACGCACACACACACACACACACACACACACACACACACACACACACACACACACACACACACACACACACACACACACACACACACACACACACACACACACACACACACACACACACACACACACACACACACACACACACACACACACACACACACACAGTATGTACAAAGTATATACATATAGAAACTCAATTAAATATAAAAAATGAAAACAGAATGTATAAAAATAAAACTGATTCAAAATATTAATAAAAACGATCCATAAATAATATTTAAATGCTATTAAAATAACACTGCGTATAACCAATAAATATTACATTTTTGGAGGCTAGGAAGTCCATTCCCTTTGCCACTTGATAGGAGAATTTCAGCAATTCAATATTATCCAATGACCATGCATCCTTCCCTGCTTTATTACAAGATTCTGTTGAAACAGACCAAAATTATAATACTGAAATAATTTATTTACATGAACTATTTACAGGAGCATTACCTTTGTTACTTTACCTTGACAAATGTATTTTGACATCTGTGTTGATTGTGCATCCTTGAAGCTCTCTGAGCCAGAGCAGTCATCCTACAAGAAGGAGGTGTAAATGATTGACAATAAAAGAGACACAGAAATATCTGCAAAGCTATAAGCCTGCCATTCTCATATGACACGGACATTAACATACCCTGTCGAACGGTTCTTTTGAACAGCTACATTCTTGTAAAGGTTTGAATCCTCTGGGAAACTCTGAACTCCAAAGACATTGTTCACAAATGTTTCTGCTCGTTGACGCAAGAAGTTGAGGAGGTCACCGTGACAGCAGTACTCTGTGATCATCAGCATCGGTCCTGCACCAGACCAAAGCCAAATTCAGAGATAAACCAACATTTATATTTGTATTTTTCCAACTGTTATGCTATGCTGATTTAGGAGTCTGTAACCTAAGGAAGCCTGTTTCCACCACTGAATAAAAAAGAAAAAAAGGTACTTGCAAGTTTATTTTTATATCTCGCAATTCTGACTTTTCTCGCAATTGTAAGAAAAAACAATTGTCGGATTTAACCTTGCAATTCTCAGAAATAAAGTCAGAATTACATGATATAAACTTGCAATTCTGACTTTTTTGTGTGTGATATAAAATCACAGTTGTAAAGTCAGAATTTAAAATTCACAATTCAGAGAAGAAAACAAGTTTTTTTCTTGCAATTGCAAGTTTATATCTCGCAGTTCTGACTTTTTTTCTAAGAATTGCAAGATATAAACTCGCAAATGCAAGTCATAAAGTCAAATTCTGCACTGTGAAAAATGACTGTGATTTTAACGGTAAAAGACTGTAAAAATGCTACAGTAAAAACCTGTTAAATGGTTAACAGTAAGTTCCTCTACAGTGGAATATACAGTGGAAATTACACGTAATTTTATGGTAGTATACATTATAAAAGAATGTATAATTTACAGTGAATAAACGTAAATTGACATTCGCAGAATTCCCTGCATTACTTTTTTTATATAATTATGTTTTTTCGTATCAGTTTTGTACATTAGTGTTGTATGTTACACCTAATGTTGTTGAATAAATGTTTATTGAATTATTTCAGTTTCATGTGTGTTTCCATGATGGTGTTTAGTGTTTGTGTGAATGACACTGTGCACCTTCTATACGTGTTAATATTTAAAAGCTGCTTGTAATAGGCTTTGGTTCATCGTGTGACTTTCTCATCACCACCTGCTTTTGGTGGTTATCAGTGTATTAAAAAAGGTAGGCTACAAAACAGATGTCAGTACTTCAATAGGTTGGTATATTAACATTATATCAGTTAATTACAGGATTTAACTGTAAGTTTAAGTGAGAACCATAAAACCTCAAATGTTACTACCATATTTTTTACGGTAAAAATCTGGAAACCACAGCTGCCGGTTTTTCACCGTAAATTTTACGTAATTTAATTTACAGTGAGTGTGAAAAAATTTAAATGTTCTTACAATTGCGTTATTATAATTCAAATCACAATTCTGAGGAAAAAATTGACCATTGCAACTTTATATCTGTCAGACCTGTATCCCCATGTATTGTCTCCCTTCCTCTTGTGCCCATATATGGTCCTTCCTGTCCTCGTTCTGTCATTATTAGTTCAGTTGATCCCAGCCTTGTGTCTTGATTATGTTCCAGGTGTGTCTAGTTAGTTCTCTCTCTATATAGTCTGTTCTGCCCCATGTTTCCTGTCGGTTATTATACGTCAAACTGTGTCTGTCTACCTCCACCTGTTCAGTAAAGTCTTCTGTTTGTTGCAATCCTCGTTTCCCTTGCCTCAACGTGAACGTGACAATATCTCAGAATTGCAACTATTTCTCAGAATTACGACTTTTTTCTCACAAAATCACATAATAATGTTATTATTTAACACTCAGTATTTAACTTAAGTGCTGCAAGCCAAGCATACAGTGCCGGTGTTGTGCCGAATTCTGCACCCTGCCAGATTATGCACCCCCTAGTGTTGGTAGGTTTAGGCCTTTCTGTGGGGAAGGGTTGGGATTAGGCAATCAAGCAGCGACTTCAAGGCAAAGTAACGAAGGGGTGCATAATCTGGCAGGGGTGCAGAATTTGGCACAACACCGAGCATGACAGGTTTTCTAGTACGCAAAACAAGTACTTTAAAGGAATACCTTAGCTTATTACCGTTACCATGGCAACCAACATCAGCTCAACTTAACCCTCCGCACATATTTATATTTAGTTATATTGAAAAAGTCTATCTTTTTTGCCCCGTTTTAACATGTATACAAACTTAGCAGCGGCAGCGTATAATCTCTGCGTTCTGATTGGCCAGATCACCTGTCAATCAAGCTCTTTGCAAACAGCCAATTCAGGATTACGAGAGAAAAAGTCTGAATTGTGAGATTTATTTATTTTTTATCAGTGGCGGAAATGGGCTTCCATAATAACCAGTATACACAACACATATTTAACAATATTTAAAGGGATCATAAAATGGAGAATGAAAACGTTTTTGATATTTACACAAATGAGAGGTCACTCTACAATACAATCCTATTAGAACTTAAAACTGACTCCTGAATTCAGCTGATGAATTAATCTACCATTCTGAAATGAAATTCGACGTCACGATTTATGATCAACTCATATCTACCCATCAATCATAAGAGCCGTACTGCTGTTGGATTGAGATGTCGAGTAAGACATGAAAAGCTACACAATGTATCCGTTATGGTTCAAATAATTGTTGACAAACTCAATATGCTAGAAACGTATTAATCAATGCAATTCTGAGACAATCCTAGACGCTTCAGTATGTAAAGCCGAATGGAGAATTTATTTTTTGTTTGCTTGTTTTTTGAGGGCCAGGCAGTGTGTGTACAGTGTATACAGTGTTTCAGATAAATAGCATAAAAACACTTAGTGGTGTTAAAGTAAAAAGTATTACTACAGTACCACCCCCTTCTCTTCAATTAGTCTTTGGACCACATCCCCAAATACCATCGTTCTTGTTGAATGCTGATTTTGGGCCCTATTTTTAACAATTTTAATGAAAATGTCTGCTAATTGATTACTTATTCATGTTTCATTCCAAATATGATAATCGTTCTTTTTTTAATCATAATTTTTATTTAGTATTATTTAGAAAATATGACTGACTTACCTTCCTGAGTACATGCCCCCAGCAGATTGACTATGTTTTCATGTGGTCCAATATAATTCAAGATCTTCAGTTCAGACATGAGTGCTTCTTTCTCTTCAAAGTGTGCACTAGCTGTGTGGTTCAGAAAATAATATTTGTGTAAGTTTTTCTTAACAGGGGGCACAAAAAGAGGAAAAAGAGACCTGTAAAGATTGAAATCAGAGTTCATAATGTCTCAAGCTCCAATCAAAAACCCTATTGTATTGGGTTGTTACCCTGGCTGCCCAAAATATATGTCCAGGGCTGGTTTTTAGTCACTCTCCCTTGCTGTACACAATGGCAGTGCTTTAGTGCCTTGGCTACATTGCAAGCAAGTGACACGTCAGTTCTTTTAATTATAACGAGCATTTGCAAGCAGTGATTTTGTGCTAAACTGCAAACTCAAACAGTCACGTGATCTTCTGCATGGGCATTTGGACTTAACTACCACCACCAGAAGACCGTGTGTTGTGTTTAATGGAGGATTACTGGAATAATCAGTATTGGGGTTAATGCATTACAAGTAATGCAAGTTACATAATAATATTGCTTTTTCCTAGTAACTAGTGAAGTAGTGCATTACTTTAAACTTAGAAGAAAATATCTTAGTTGCATTTTCAAATAAATAATGCAAGTTATTTTTAATTTCCCATGTATTGACTGAAGATTATCCAGCTCAACCATACTAATAAGCAAAAATGACTTTGTATTAAAATGACCTAATATGAAATAATATTTGTGTATTTTTGTCTATTCTTCATGCAACAGCAGCACAGTTGAAAGGTTTATTTGAGCTGCGCCTTTACTGTACAGACATGAATTTACATTTCCTTCAGCCTGAGGCTTATTCACTTCGCTTTTGGTTGAGCTTTTACCATTTTCAAAAATATATATTATATATTTTTTTTAAACAAATAAGCAAGCCCAGATGAGAAAAAAGTAACGCAAAAGTAAAATAACTCATTACTTTCCATAAAAAGTAACGCGATATTGTAATGCATGACTTTTAAAAGTAACTTTCCCCAACACTAGGAATAATTATTATTTGAATTCGTTTACACTCTTGACAAATGCAAAAGACAAATTTAACAGGGCTATAAATAAACAAAACAGCCACACCCTTGTTGCTGAATGTGGTTTTTACATGTTGTAATGTTCAATTGTTTCCTAATCCATCATGCAACTTTCCCGACCTAAACTGAACCGAGTTGATATTTGAGATATTAAAATATACTTACATAAAACTCACTCCAGTTTGCCATAATATGTATTGAACTTACGCTTGAGCATTTTCACTGCCACTCGTGTGACACTTTCGTCCTTGACAAGCCCAAAAGCGGTCGCTTGCACCACCTTCCCAAAAGCTCCCGCTCCTAAAACTTGTCCTGAAGTCAAAATAAATGAATTGTTTGTTGCAGTGTGTAACGAATGACAGGTCAGAGGCGAGAGTAGATCCACTAGCAGCTTTATTAGTACAAGGTCAAACAGGCAAATATCAAGCAGAGGTATCGAGGGCAACGTAGACAAGGCAGAGTCGAAATCAGAGGCAGAGCAATGGGTCAGGGCAGGCGGCAGACAGAGAGGATTACCAGTAAACAGGCGAGGTCAGAGAGGCAGGCAGCAAACGATCAGGAGAGGAAGTCAACAGTCCAGGTAGTACACGGAAAGACAAACTAGGAAAACCGCTCGGAAATGTTAGCCAGGGGAAAACAAGACTTCGCAATGGGTGAGTGTATGTGTGCTGCTTATATGTGAGTGTGAGAATGAGGTGCAGGTGTGGGGAGGCAATCAAGACTAATGAGTGAATGGTGACAGCTGTGTAATTGGTGTAATGGTGGACGGGAATACGTGTGCATGTGCATGGGGAAGTAGTCCAAGGGTGATGTGCAGTGTGGGAGTGGCAACCAGATTCATGACATGTTCTTATCATTAATAGTTATAATGTAAAACAGCAAGCATAATCGAGGTTACAGTACCAAGCTTCAGCTTATTTCGAGGAAACTCCAGTTTTTTGTTGTATGGAAGCTGGGTGGGGTCAATGAATGTGTAGTTGTTCCCATCATTGGCCTCAATGATTTTCCACTGGATTTCATACTTGTGTGCCTTAAAAAAGAGATGGTGTTAAACAGCGATTTACTGGGTTATTTGCGAGTATAACTGAAAAACATACCTTTCTGTTCTTGTAGAAGAGGATCAACATCCCTAATATGGCCAGACACAAGGCTCCAATGAGAACAACAGTGATCCACAGTGAAGTTGACCATACTGATGTAGCACCGGGGACATCTATACACATTAAAGATGCATCAGATGACCACTCCATGTCAAATGCACAAAAACATGCTCAGCTGCAGGGATGTTTGCATTGTCCTTACATGAAATTTTAAAAGTAAAGATATCATGATCTTCTCCAGCAGTGTTTGTAGCCACACACTCAAAGGTTAAAGTAGTATTTGCGTTGGTCACTGGTAAGACGCTCTTCACCAGCACTGGTTCATACTCTCTGACGTCCCCCAAAATGGACTGGGTGGCCATTAATTCCACCGCTGATGTTTGGTTATAACTACACCTGTCACCCAATCATAATAAAATCAGAAAATTAGAGCACTCTCAGAAAAATCTTCTAAAGCATACCATATTATATGGTGGCCGAGAGAGCTCAACGTGCTGCAAATAGAAAAAAACACCTGAAAATTAAGACAACAACTTAATCAATTGGACAACAGAAGTACTGCAAATGCTCACAACGCAACCAAACAAAGAAACACGCTGCAAATAAAATTCTTTATTGGGTTGTGTTGTTATTATTTGCAGTGCTTTTCTTTATTTGTTTGTGTTGTGAGCATTTGCAGCACCTGCTGTCAAATTGATGAAGATGTTTTCTATTTGCATGTGTTTTCTGAAGTTGCAGCGCATTGAGCTCTCTCAGGCCACCGTAATATTATCCTAAATGACAAACTTTATGCTGTATATGTGATCTAATTTCCAAACAAATGACACATACATCGCTCTGGCATCTTCACACTGGAACCACTGAATCCTGGGAATTGGATAACCGGTTGCCACACAAGTGGCACTTCCATTTTCCCACTTAATCAAAGTATTGGGCTTCTCTGTTTGTTGGAAAGAAAACATGATCAAATCTTGGTTTTGTTCATTTTTTGAAATCTTGTTCTCTATTAAGAAACTGGACTTACGGTAGACGTGAACTGCAAAAATAACTGAGGCATTGACACTCGCACTCCTGGCAGTAAAGATGTAGTTACCATAATCTTGCGCTCCAACTTTTTTCAGCACAATTGTAGACATATAGTTGACACTGTTAAATATGAACACATGATTATAGTTACTTAACAAAATAGAGCTTGGTCTCGTTTAATAGATAAATATTTCTGTTTCTCATTTCCCAAAAGTATTGCAAGTCTAAGCGGATCACAGAATCGTCTTATGATTCATCTTGGTTTTGCTTCTGTTTCCCAAAGCCATTGTAACTTAACTTAAGTAGTGCTTAAAAATGGTCATAGATTTATGAGGGCTCTGGAGTAATGATAAACCACTAAGAGCATTATAATGAAATGGACACCTGTGGAAAGCTGACACGGCCTAAAGTCTTTAAACATAACACGTGAAATTTAATGCATTACAAGTAATGCGAGTTACATAATCAGACTACTTTTTTAAGTAGTCCTAACTAGTAAAGTAAAGCATTACTTTTTAATTTACAACAAAAAATATCTGAGTTACTTATATGCCAGTTGCATTGTTTTTCGATTCATTGACTGACAGCTCTCCTGTCCCCACACTAAGTGTTGAACTTTCTTATTCTGTGTTTGTTTGTTTTGTTTTCTTTCAATCCAGAACAGCAGCAGCTGAAAGGTTTGTTTGAGCTGCACCCTCAAAAACAAGCCCAGACCAATGAGAAAACGTAATGCAAAAGTAATGAAATGCATTATTTTCTATAAAATGTTACTTTTTTAGGGAGTAGCGCAATATTGTAATTCATTACTTTTAAAGGTAACTTTCCCCAACACTGGGTAAATACCTATTCAAACACCAGACGTCATGTTTATTCATAAAGGATGCTGTAATGGTACACTGGTATGCACATATGCAAACATCAGATGGTATATTTGTTCACGAGGGATAATGCATCAGTGCTTTGTGCGTGATGTCAGTCTTATGTCACATTTAGTTGTTTAATTTAACATTCTCATTAATTAATTTACTTAAAGGGATAGTTCACCCAAAAATGAAAATCTGATGTTAATCTGCTTACCCCCAGGACATCTAAGATGTAGGTGACTTTGTTTCTTCAGTAGAACACAAACGAAGATTTTTAACTCAAACCGTTGCAGTCTGTCAGTCACATAACGGCAGTGCAGTCAATGGGCACAGAATCTTTGAGAGTAAAACAAACATGCACAGACAAATTCAAATTAAACCTTGCAGCTCGTGACGTTACATTGATGTCCTAAGACACGAAACGATCGGTTTGTGCGAGAAACTGAACAGTATTTATATACATTTTTACCTCTGATACAGGCAATGTCCAACTCTCCTGAGCTCATGCACTAGTGGTCTGGCACATCGATATAGTATACATAGATGCCTCATTAGCAAATGTTTCTATGGGTCATGATATGTAAGTATCTACGTATATTATGGATAATATTTATTTTTTCATGTGTCTAATAGACATGAACACGTTCTTTGAAAAATATCTATGACCTTTGAAACATGTCTAGTCTTCATGCTCTAATAAACACACATTTGCATAAAGCATCCATATTTGTGCATGCGCATGTTGATTAGAGTATTAAAAACTTGAAAAGTATTTATTTAAGGTACATTTAGAACAAATAAAAATGTGCAATTAATCGTGATTAATCGCGAGTTAACTCATGACAATCATGCGATTAATCGCGATTAAATATTTTAATCGATTGACAGCCCTAATATATATATATATATATATATATATATATATATATATATATATATATATGTTCCAGAGCCATTGACAAGTCACGCGCCGGATGTTGTGCATGAGCTCAGGAGAGTTGGACATTGCCTGTATCAGAGGTTAAAAAAAGGACAAAAAAGGATATAAATACTGTTCAGTTTCTCGCACAAACCGATCGTTTCGTGTCTTAGGACATCAATGTATCTTCACGAGCTGCAAGGTTTAATTTGAATTTGTCTGTGCATGTTTTTTTACTCTCAAAGATTCTGTGCCCATTGACTGCCGTTATGTGACTGACAGACTGCAACGGTTTGAGTTAAAAATCTTTGTTTGTGTTCTACTGAAGAAACAAAGTCACCTACATCTTGGATGCCCTGGGGGTAAGCAGATTAACATCAGATTTTCATTTTTGGGTGAACTATCCCTTTAAGCACGGCAGATATGCTGCAGCGAACTAAAGAAAGGATTAATATGTGGGTAAATCCAGAGGTAAATTTGCTTTAAAAATGATTACATGTTCGAACACATCATTTCCTTGTTCCCCTTCAACTCTTGGGCTTTCCTACAGCAATGCAGCGAAAACTGATGCCACACAGCGAGAATATGCATGTCCACACATACCAAAGAAAAGCACTCAAAATTGCTGCGTTAAGGGGAACAGTGTGTGTTGACCGTGAAATTTCATGTGTTCCATTCAAACACTTTTGGCCCCATTAACATGCTTAATTTGTCACAGTTAATGTAAGCAGTAATCAAAAATAATAATAAAGGCATAAATAAAAAAATAAATGGACTAGTGAATTCTGGGAAACGTGGAAAAATAACAAATTTGAAAGGCTGTGCATTCGACTGAAGTAAACTTTGTCTAGAACTGATCTAGGTCCATATAATATAATTATAGAAACAGAAACAAATGATCTAACCTATTATTATTCCTGTTAAATGTCTCCTCGTGGGTGTGATTTGATTTGGGAGTTTTCCAACTTGTCCGTTTAACTTCTGGATATGCTTCAATTTGCAAAGCAAGTTCAACTGTATCCCCTTGCATCACCTCAATATCTGTTCCATTCACCTTGTATTCAGAAGATAGGATGGGTTTAAGCTTAATATACGGTTTATCTGAAAGAAGACAACAAGACCACAACTTAAACCCAATTTCACAGATAAAGTTTGAATAAAATCACTATACAACATGAAGAAACATACCTACAACTTTGAGAACTGCTGTGACACTGTTTTTTCCAGCTTTATTTATGCCAGTGCAGGTTAAATTCCCTGCGTTGGATATGTTTACTTGATGAATGGTCAAAGTACTAATGATGCAAACTTGTTCACACCCATCGTCTCTCTTTGTTTCATAATTCATTACCTGAATAGGACAAATCATGATAACAAGTTCTTTAATCAAACACGTTCTAGTATGCATTCAAAACAATCTGCCATCATATTTGCAGACAATCAGGAACTGAAATGGAATCAGAGGAACTGAATAGCTTGGCTCAGAATTGAAAACATGCAGGACTATACTGAATGCTTTTATAAGAAAATCACAAACAAATGGTTGATGTAACCCACACCACTTTCACTAACACTCCTGTGTCTTTTGCTGTGGATTGCATTTCATCAACCATTTGTTTCAGTGATTTTCTTATAAAAATATACAAGCTAGAAAACTTTTGGTAATGTATAATTTGTAATGTATATAGTTCTTAGGGTTATGTCTTGGTCTGGATCTGGTCCTCAGGGGGTCTAGTCTTGGTCTGGTTCTGGAACAGTAATTTTATTAATATAGCAAATTGACAGAAGTCATAATACTGTAAATTATGAATTGATTCATTCATTTTTGTGATTGTGCTTTGTGTTGTAACACCTAATGAGCAAAGTTTGGCCTCTGCCAGTTGGTGCAATTACAAAATATGCACCTATGTATTAGCCAACCCTATAAATCTAGACCACCCGTCCAATTCATCACCTCTAATATTTGCCAGTCTATCAAAGTTGCAGAAGCTATAACGTTACACATTGCTGAACTTTGCCAGCACTGAGCTGGTAGACAAATCCAGGACCTTCATGTTTGTAGAGGGACAGCACAGAGATGATCTTGACATTTTTGGTCTTGGTTTTCTCAAATTTATAATAACCACAGACTCGTTTAAAAAAATATTCAAATGTATTCAAACAAATGTTTCCATATTTTTAAAAAATCAAAAAAAAACACTTTAAATAATGAACTGATACACAATATGCAACTATATCGTCAAAGCAGGCCTACTGACACACCACTCACAGTACTTATACTATACAAAATGACATTGAATAGTGCATAAGTATGCCAGTTGGGACACACCTATACAACATGTGCATATTTTACTTCATTCCTTTACACCTGGACAGCCACTGGTTCACCTTTACTTCTTAAGGTATTCAATGGACTGACAGGCCACAGGAGCACACTGAGTGTTTTTTGTCGCTATGTTGCCATCAAATGATAAAATTGCCATGTCAACTTGCTACAAAAAAAAAAAAAAACTCAACACAAGCCTTTTGCTAAATAAAAGCTTGCAGCGCTTGCCCTGTCTCCGGGCTCTTCTGATTGGTCCACTCTTTTGTAACTGACATTGATGGGCCGTGCTGCATGTAAAAGATGGATTTGTTTTAACTTGACACAGTATCTTAAAATTACGGCGCTCATGTGCGAGACACGAGTGCAACGCAACGGTCATACACTAGCGCGTTTACATAGAATAACAATGGAAAAGTAGCATATTACTTTAAAGCAATCTATTCTATAAAGTACTAGAAATAAAAGTGACATTACTTGACATTACTAAAGTGCTGAATTCCAAAGCTGCTGTAAATATATTCACATCTCCATGATGGTGACTCCATGATGGTACCAAGACTCAGATGTAGACCAAGACACTGCTGAAACACAGCCCAAGGCCACATTTTCAAGACCAAAAATACCCAATCTATTGCCTAATTAATTCAGTTTCTCACCAATAATCTCATGTGATTCATGTTTGCGATCATATCAAATTCTTAAAACACATCACTTCACCTTTTCTGATGAGCTCCAGGTGATTTGATATGAATGATCTTGGTTTTCGATGTGACAAGGGACATGCAGCATTTCACCAACAATTCGCACGTACTGATTGGCTGGAAGTGACACCGCTGGTGGCTGCTGTGCTTCTGCAGTAAATAGATGGGTAGTGCTGAATTGGTACAACAAGATAAGTTCCCTTTCGATATTTTACTCGTACTGCGTTGAGAAATTGACGCTTAGTATGGGAAAAACTATTTTTTCCTCTTCAACTGAAGCCTATTTCAATCACCCAGTTATAACAGCACGTGATTGGTTTGTGTAGGATAAAAAAAACGAACCAATGCACGGCGGTGGCGAGCGAGCCAATGGCTATGCAGCCCGCCAAAATGGGAGGGGCGTCTGGCTATATAAACAGCTGCCTGCCACCGCATCTCAGATTTCTTCTCTTTACAGCGACGAACTCCCTTCTTCGCTGACTCTTCGCTGACGCCGGGATCCGGTGGCGAACCAATCACGTGCAGTTATAACTGTGTGATTGAAATAGGCTTCAGTTGAAGAGGAAAAAATAGTTTTTCCCATACTAAGCGTCGATTTCTCGACACAGTACTCGTTCCCATATCTCAGGGAACCGAGGTTACGATAGTAACCGAGTACGTTTCTTGGTATGTTTTTTTTAATAACATTGTACAAAACTGTACAAGACTTCACACGACTCACTTCTCATGACAGTTATTCGGAAGGTGTCAGACTTCATTTGGACTCCATTTATTTTGACAGAACAAACATAATCTCCATCGTAGCTAGGCTGAAGATTTTGAATCAGTATGCCACGTTTGGGATCTGCAGTGTAATTCATCTCGGATAGGACAGCAGATCCATTCGCCATCTGGAGCAAGAACTCAGTACTTTCTGGGTCTGTCACCAGGCAGTCCAGCAAGCAGTTTGAGCCTTCTTTCTTAACTATTGTTGTGCTTTGAGGGGTAGTAAAGGCTGTGACAGAATCTATTGCAGTAAAACATACAGACATTTCAGACAATATTTTAACTTCCATTATGTTCTTGGTGTTTGTACATCTTGACAGTTAAGTGCACGTGCTGAAAAGCACTATTTTGACTCATTAAATGTCAAACAGGTTGAAATATTAATTGCACATTAATGTCAATTTTGTTCTTAAAATTCAGTTCCTTGTGCTAAGTGTGTGCATACTGTTAATAAACAGTGTTGGGGTAATGCAAGACAATTAATGCAATTTACGTAATCAGTTTACTTTTTTCAAGTAACTAGTAAAGTAACACATTACTTTTACTTTGCTTTCCCACTTATTCACTGAGTGAGGTGCAGAGGCACGTCTTAAATGCACTTTTGGTGTGAAAGGGCCTTTACAGTTGCCAAAAATTCTACTTTTGGGCTTTTTGCTATTAAAAATATATAAGCAAGACCAGCTCAGGTGACAAGAAGGAACACAAAAGTAACATAATGCATTCATTTCCATAAAAAGAAACTAATGCAATGAGTTACTTTTTAATGGAGTAACACAGTATTGTAACGCATTACTCTTAAAAGTGACTTTCCCCAGCACTGATAATAAATGTGGCTATTACACAGCTATCTGCAATCCTCGATTGTGATTGTCAATAGCGATCAGAGGCGAAATATTTTTGTATGACTCCAATCTTGAATCAATCTCAGGCAAACCATTTCCTACATACAGTATTTTTATGTTTTTTTATCTTTCTGATTATCTTTCTGTGGGAAGAAAAATTATTCAATGGACACTTCTGAAGTATTGTCCGACTCACTTTTTCTAACTGTTTATGTCAAACTGTTGTTGTTAGCTCAGTGATATGCATGTACTATGCAATTTCTTGCATAATTAATAACAGATTAGCTTGTGTAAAAATTGCTTAGCTTTCATGAGCACTGTGATTTTAATATTCAGCACTTCAAACTTTATAAAGAAACATTAAAACTAAAAGCAAAACAAAACTTAAAAATGTGTTTCACAGACCGTCCCAAACAAACATTAGCACTGACCTTTAGATAAGCACTCTAATGTTTAATACTGCACATACCTTTAACATATATGTGGATCTCTGAGTACAAGTCTTTTTGATTCTTGTAGCTGCAACGGTATGTTCCCGTGTAATCTGCAGTGGGCTTTTGGATAATGAGGGTCTTTCGTAAGAGGTGTTTCTGGTGTTTCCAGAGCCTTGTTTTCCATACGATATCCGCTTGTCCCTCGCAGCTCAGAATGAAGGGTTTGTTAGCTGACCAGACCACCTCAGATTGATTCAGCGGAAAGGAGTTCAGCTTTATCACTGGTGCGGGAAACTCTGCTCAGACACAAAGAAGAGCAGAGAAACTCAAGAAAAGTGAAAAAGTGCATATACACTCTAAAAAATGCTGGGTTAAATACAGCCCAGTGCTGGGTAAATATTGGACTGAACACATGCTGGGTTGTTTTCAACCAATAGTTGGGTTGAGGGGCAGTCGGCAGTTGAGGGGGCAGTCGTGACCTAGTGGATAGAGCGTTGGACTTGTAATCTGAGGTTGTGGGTTCGAATCTCGGCTCCGGCAGGAATTGTCCACTGAGGTGAGACTTGAGCAAGGCACCGAACCCCAACTGCTCCCGGGCGCCGCAGCGTGAGCTGCCCACTGCTCCAGTGTGTGTGTGTGTGTGTGACACTTGATGTTAAATGCAGAGAACACGTTTCACTGCTGGTTATACTCTGTATAATTGTCTATGTGACAAATAAAGCTCATCTGAACTTAATTATTATGGTTAAATGTTTAACCCAACCTTCTGGGACGTAACCCAACCGCTGGTCTAAACAACCCCATCGCTGGGTTGTATTTAACCCAGCATTTTTTTAGAGTAAAGGAATGTTCTTTGCATAGATAAACAATGAAGCGGATTGACTGGTTCATTAATTCAATGATTCTTGATGCCAGACAAAGGTGTCATCAGTAGCTTGTTTATTGACGTTTCTTCATGCAACAGGTTAGATTAACCATAACACACAACAGTACAAAAAAAATCATTCCAGAAAGCAGGACTTTCAAGTGTGATGTTATGAGAGAGTAACACAAAACATCAACTTCATTTCATTAATTGAATATGATTTCAGATTTAGCTAGGTTATTGTGATTCTTTCTTTTTTTTTACTTTTATTGAGTGCCTTTTTGTTAGTACAAGTATAATATGCATTCAAAATGCTTCATTTGGCCGTTTTGCCCATGCATTTATTTGCTCTGTTTCTTAGCAGAATCCTGCAGGGTGGTAGCAATGCGAGACGTTTGCAGCAGCAATGCCTGGTGGTTCTCCAAGAGGAGGCTCTGAAGGCGAGCCATGCTCTGGAGATGGTTCAGCTGCTGCTCTCCTTGATTGCTCGTGACCCGCAGGACCTTCAGCATCTCAGCCTGAACGCTGGCCACCTCCTTGTTTTCTTGCACCAGCTGATTTAGGATCTTCACCATTTCGCCGTACCAGACCCTGCTCTCCCGCTCTTCCTGGATTAGCTTGGCGAGTGAATGCTTTAGCTCATCCAGTCCGCAGCATGGTGAAGACGATGACACCTCGGGGGGATTCGTGCTGGTGTCAGGGGCTGAGTTCTTATCCAAATGACTCATTGTCATATCATATGGGCTGACAAGTTCTTCGTTTGCTAAAGGGAGCACACATATAGCAGGCTTCAAAATTTCCCCTCAAACAATTTATATTGCTGTATGTCAGGGTTCCTCAAAACCAACCCTGCCAGCTGTTTGACTCCAGTCCTAATTAACCAAAGATACCTGAGGAACATAATCAGGGTCTTCTGAGTTACATGAAATCATGGTTTGAGCTAAACTCTGAGAGCAATGGCCCTCCAGGACTGGATTTGAGGAGCCCTGCTGTATGTGAATGAAGTTTATGAAATTATATGGTAGTTGAAATTAAATACTTTTTGTGGAGTTTGTATGACCTCATATGTGACCCTTGGCCACAAAACCAGTCTTAAGTGTCAATTTTTTTTAAATGAGATTTATACATCATCTGAAAGCTGAACAAGCTTTCCATTGATGTATGGTTTGTTATGATAGGACAATATTTGCTGAGATACAACTATTTGAAAATCTGGAATCTGAGGGTGCAAAAAAATCTAAATATTGAGAAAATGCCTTTAAAGTTGTTCAAATTAAGTCCTTAGCAATGCATATTACTATAAAAAATGAAGTTTTGATATGTTTACGGTAAGAAATGTACAAAATATCTTCATGGAACATGATCTCTACTTAATATCCTAATGATTTCTGGCATAAAAGAAAAATCTATAATTTTGACTTCACACAATGTATTGTTGGCTATTGCTACAAATATACTCCAGCGACTTAAGACTGCTTTTGTGCTCCAGGGTCACATATTTAAGAAGCAGTTCAACCAAAATGGCCATCCAAGAAATCAATGAGTTTCTTTCTTCATGTGGACATATTTGGAGAAATTTTGCATTACATTACTTGCTCAGCAAATGGATCATTTGCAGTGAATGGGTGCCGTCAGAATGAGAGTCCAGACAGCTGATAAAAACATCACAATAATCCACAAGTAATCCACATCACTCCAGTCCATCAATTTACATCTTGAGAAGCCAAAAGCTGCATGTTTGCAAGAAACAAATCCATCATTAAGACGTTTAAACTTTTAAACTCTTGCTTCCTGGTTAAAATCCATAAAAATGCTTGAAAATGTCCATCCCCTGTTGTCTCTCACATCAAAATTAATATTATGCATTTTGGCCGGTAAGCAACGGTTTGAAGTTAAAAATGTCTCAATGATGGATTTGTTTCAGCTTTTGTCTTCTCAAGACGTTAACTGGTGGACTGGAGTGTGTGGATTACTTGTGGATTATTGTGATGTTTTTATCAGCTGTTTGGACTCTCATTCTGACGGCACCCATTCACTGCAGAGCATCCATTGCTGAGCTAGTAATGCAATGCAAAATTTCTCCAAAACTGATGAAGAAACGAACTCATCTACATCTTAGATGGCCTGAGGATGAGTACATTTTAAGCAAGTTTTCATGTTAGAGTGAACTATTCCTTTAACTGAGAGACTACATAGAATGCAGGGCCACTTAAATAATCCAGTGAAGACAAAAAGATGGTAAAGATTATGCAAAATTAATACTGACCAATTCTAAACTCCCAAAAAATATATAGATATATGTTACATAATTTTGCTTCTCAAGTACATTTATCTTTAAAATTATAGCTTTTTTCTGTAAAACATAACAAAAATAATGATTAAAGGCATAGTTCACCTGATAATGAAAATTTGGTCATTATTTACTCACCCCCATGTTGTTCCAAACCTGTCTGAGTTCCTTTCCTCAGAAAAGCAGCGGCTGCACTTTCACTTTTTCCATTCGAATGGAGGTTTATGCTGATTGAAACTGCTTAACATAGCACATTTTCTGCTCCACAAAAAAGGAGGAACGTCCTACGGTTTTGGAATAACACGATGATGACATAATTTGCATATGTTGGTGACCTGTCTCTTTTAGAAGATGTCAGGGATTAAGAAGTATGCTTTCCCTTACATGCCTACACATTTTACTAGAGTCTTGATGTTCATGGATAATATGCATCAAGAGCATATACTAATAGTGTTTGCATCACTAAAGGTGTAATGTATGGATGTGGTTTGTGCAAAATTTCAGGCTGTTTCAGTGTGAAATAGCGGATATTGCGAGAGTTTTGGATCACTGTTTTTGCAACAACACAGGGTCTTGTCACTTTTTTGAAGAAGGGGCCCAAACATTATTTTTAACTTTAGAAAGGGGAAACGAGAGAAAGCCATGAAATAGCTTTATATGAAGGGTGGAAATGTCTGAAACATTGTAGAAGCAGCCCCTTTGATTGGGTCCCTCAGGAAACACATTGCACCGGTGGCCCATTGCACAGCCACATCCCAGGGGTCTGTTTCCTATTCCCACTTTCACTTCTGCTTTGTGTCGGACAGGACACTCCAAAGCTAGACAGGACTGTTACAAAGCCACAACTATAACACACCTGTCTTAAAAAACATCCATGCACACCGTTGGGTTCGTGCTCCTCTGACATGACGTGCTGCAACACTTAGTTGATGCACTGGATTATTGTTGCTGAATGCACATTTGAAGACTAGGACTGAAAAGAATATACCTACTGACAAAAAATAGACAGCATAAAAATGTTGGGTTACACTTTATTTTGATTGTCCACTTACAACGTCATGTTAAAGTTAGAGTATTAGTAGACCGTAACAAAATTTGTCATGTAGTTGCAAAGTTACTAACAGTCTGTTGAGTGTGTGTTAGGGAGACATCAAACTAAAGTTTGAGCAGATATTAAGCAGACAGTCTACTAATACTCTAATGACTGCTAGGTGACATGGAGAGGCAAAGTTACTTACAATCAACAGAATGTCGAAAGCAGACTATCAAAATAAAGTGTTACCAAATTCTGCTATATTGCTATGAGAAGGAGGGTTTTAAATTAGAATCAAAGTTGAAATTTGATTTTAAATTTAAATTTTTAAATCTTTATATTGACCTTTGAATTAAATAATTCAATTTAAACTGCACAATTATCTTTTTAAAAAAAACATCAAATAAAACAAATAAGAAAAACTGAAGTGTATGGAATCATTGGAACAATAATACAAAATATATATAGAATTACCATATATATATATATATATATATATAATTAATTTTGTTAGTTGCATGTATAGAAAGAGATATTTGACTTGAGTTGAGTTGATTTTAAAATAAATAAATAATGGTACAAGGCACATCTTAAAAATATAAAGGTTAAAAATCCTTGATTTCTTTTTGCCTTCCACAAATGGACATTAAAAATCTATTCTCTGCAGGCGAATGCGTTTTGGCGATTAAGTGTGTCAAGGTGATTCCTCGGCTATGATTTGATTTCTTGCAGAAGATGTAACGCGCAATCGGGAACAGGAGGTCTAATTGTTCACATCTACCCAAGAAAAGTTAGTTTAGAGGTCAGAATGGACTTACCTCTGGCCATACAGGACAGTACGGCGATGAGGAGGGCGATACAGAGCATCCTTCTGTTGGTCTTTGTGACTTTTGGCTGGTAAAAACTGTGGTCTGCTGGTCTGAAACACTACAGGAAAACTGGCTGAGGTGTGATGACACTATTTACTAAAACCTCATGCATTTTAACTTCCTCTCCAGACTTTTGAACCTTGTGCCCACAAAGAAAGCAACGTTGCTTTTGTCTCAAATTATGTCTTTCCACACATCGGATGTAAGATGGATTTCAATGAAGCATTATTTGCATTTGTTTAAATTAGCATTCACATTTTATGTAATTAAATTAATACCCCAAATAATTAATGTTTGTTGTCATTAAAATATATATATATATTGTAACTGTTTTCGAAGCATGGCAGAAGAAATAAGGATAAAAGAGTAAAGAGAATAGTTTATGGGTATGGATCTTTCTGCAAGTTACTACCGGTGTATATATATATATATATATTATATATATGTATATTAAGGACACTAATATTTGCATGTTTACGTGATGATTTTCAGCACTGCATTTAGCCAAAAAGATTTTCAAGCAGGTTTAACTGTTTACCAAGATACGGTTAAAGTCAAATTGTAATTTCATCTTAAATCACATTAAACTGACTTAAAAATGGAAATTAATCTCATGTAACTCAAAATTGGTTAAATTAATTTGATGAGCTAATTTAAGGAAAAACGATTTGTATCTTAAAGGTTCCACTGATGATGATCTATTATTGTATAATTATATTGTATTTGAATTGCCAGAAAAAATAGGAGTGTGGACAATTAAATACTGGTGGGGTGATTTCAAAGCACATATTACATTAATGGACAATAAACAATACTTTAGTGTCCCTGTGTTTTTTGTTTGTTTTTTGGTGCTGGTTTTCTCCGTCTTAGGTCAGTCATCAATATTGTTCACAAATGTTACGTTCTTTAGTCTCATCCATGGCCGTAACCAGGGTTTGAAATGAGTTTGGGTTTGAGATCTGGTTTGGGCTGTTAAGAATTGTGCCAAAATAACACCTTGCAACAACTTAAAAATAAAAACAGACATGTAGAAGTTTGTGAAAGGTGTTTTATCTGTTTTGGAGTAATGGATATTTATTGCATTACATTTTTGAACACTTACAACAGTTTATTATTTATGCAACAACATGCGACTTATTATAGTAGTTTTCATTAGTAAGCACTGCTATACGATAAGGACACTTTGTCTAGAGCTCTTATGAATGTTTTAGCATGACTTTTTAAAAGGTTAACTACTAAAACTGAATTAAACCACATAGTCCTCTTCATGGCCAGCATCTGCATATTTACCATATTTCATTCTGTAACCTGTTTGTTCTACTAGGGTTATTATGCTACTGGTTATGATAGCGCTAAAGTAGTTTCTTTACAGATAGTATAATGATAATCGTTGCATTTGTATCCTGTCAGCACAGAGAGCTTGTGCTCTCTATGGGCTTTTTTTATTATTGTCAGTTAAAGTGCCAGCGATGCAGTGTTGCCAAGTATTTCTACAAAAACAAATAAGTACAAGTCCCCCAAAATTAAAATACGGAATTGAAAATGGAAATTGGAAATGCGATAAAGATAACTCTAAACTGCAATTTCCCACTTTATTGCCTACTTAAAGCCTCACATTACTGTAAGCTAAAAAAAACAAGTCCAAAGATGCTCATAATAACTGGCTCTGGCAACACATCAGAGTCTGTGTCTGCGCCCTCTTTCACAGCTCTCTCTACAGCCCTGTTTACATGAATCGCCACCATCATTTTCACACCACGGACACTAAACAACCAAACATTCTAAATTGAATTAAGCAGGCAGACACTCATAGGGGGAGTTAAAAAAAATATGCTAATTAGTTATTCAGAGAACTTCTGAAATTGTACCGAGGTCCAGACCCCATGGGCTCATTGTCCTCAGAAGGAGATTTTCATTTATACACTGATCAGCCACAACATTAAAACCACTGACAGGTGACATGAATAATGTTGGTTATATATATATATATATATATTTTTATATATATTATATATATATATATATATATAGCCACAATAGCTATGCTTCCATCCAAAGTTGTGAATTTAACTTATGCACAAATTGGTATGGCATAAAATATTTGCACAAAACAACATTTGAAATGCTGAGACGTGCAAAGCCACATTTTATGATGTGCATGGAGGAATTTGTTTGGCAAATGTGTTTCCATCTTCCATTATTCACATTAACTGTTTTTCTAATGCAATGGAAACTTCCAGCAGTCGATTTTTCACTGATCTTCATCGTTCTTTGTTTCAAGCATCAATTTCACCTATTTTAGATCTCCTTGTAGTGGCTGGAATATGGAGATCTGACCACAATAGTCTTTGCTGATTCCTTCATTTCTTCATCCTCCATTATATCAGTGTCTCCATCTGCACTCTCTTCCATCATCGCTGATGATAGCTTTAAGAGAACAACGGCTGATTTACACTCTTCCACTGAGATGATTAGCCAGCAAAACAGCACAAATATGGCTGAAAATTGCACAGGCAGCATGTGTTAACTGTTCTGCAATCTGGCTAAAGCAAATGTGGAGAACTCTTTGAGTCTTATGCAATCAGTCTTCTTTCCGATAGATAGTGTCACTGAACAGCCTTGATAATAATGTTGGCATAAATATAAATCTGTAAATTAAATTAAACCAGCATAGGTTCTGTTAAATGCATGCGTTCTCTGTAGTTAGTTTCCACTTCCTGTGTTTTGACGCTGCTGTACTTTGGCAGTTTCAACTGAAACTGCATCAGCCAAAATGGAAGAGGCAAAAAACTGTCCATTACTGAGTATTTCACAAACAGGAAGAGGTGAAGCATCTCTGCCTCCTCCAGACAAGGTGAGCACATATGAGCGATACCTCTGACTGCATACAAATACAAATACACGGGTGCTTCCTCATGCAACAAAATGCTAATACATAAGGCAAATATTGTTTTTGAGATACTGATTTTTTTTAAAGAATATATTTTAAATATATGCCAAATATTTGTTATAAACAGTGAAGCTCAATGAAATATATTTTAGAAATAGAAATATATATTTAGTTTCAACCCTCATATACCAAAATATATTTCAAAATGTATTTCAGTGGCAAGAATATACATTTTAAATTTCACAGTTGCCTACAGTTAAGCTAAATGCAAATGTGGATGGAATAGCTAAGAGATTAATAATGATTTCAGAATGCTTATTTTATAAGATTATTTATACTAAACAGGGGAGAGCGGCTTGCTCTTTTCCCAGTTGACCCGAAGCCCAACTGGATGAGGGGCCGAAGCACCAAGTCCCTGTGATCGCCCAATGCTCTCTGGATTGGGCTAGGATAAGCCAATCGTCAAGTAGTTGAGGATCCTGACGCCCACCTCCCGTAACGGGGTAAGGGCGCCTTCTACGACCTTCGTGAACACACGGGGAGACAGGGAGAGCCCAAAGGGGAGGACCCTGTACTGCCATGCCCGTCCTTCGAACGCAAACCATAGAAACGGTCTGTGTCACGGAAGGATCGAAACGTGAAAGTAAGCGTCCTTCAGGTTGATCGCTGCAAACCAATCGCTCGTGCACCTGTTTGAGGCCTTGGCTTGGTGAACTGCAGAATTGCCATGGCGTGCAGGTCGGAGGCTGCCTGGCCCGCAGCGCTATAAGCTTTTGGCTGCGAGAGCGGCTGTTAGCTTACAGGCCTGGTCGGAAGATGCGGACGGTTCCTCCAAGTGGCAGCGTTTCGTGGGCACAGGTGCACCGCGATCGCTCTCTCCACCTGGGGAATGCCGCGTACCCCTGGCCACTCCGCCGGTCGAGGGTAGTGATGATGGAGGAGGCGGACGAGCGGCTTCTGGCCGTGAAAGGGGCATCCACGACTTCGTCAGCTCCTCATGCACCTCGGGTAGAAGGCACCGGGGCAGGGCGCGGTGTGAGCCGCGCCCCGCTCCGAGAAACCAATCGTCCAGCTGCGAGGGCTCGGGAACTGGGTGGTCTGTTGACCTCCAGCCCGATGCTCACGGCTGCCCGGGCAAGCATGGGCCGTCAGCTCTGGGTCTGGTGCAGCGGGTGGCGACAACACCCGAGGGGGGCAGCCCCACTGCACCTTCATCCTCAGAGGACGTGAGCCCATCCCCCGATGCTGCGATCGACATCCTATTACAGATGGCGCACGGATGAAATGCTGGGCGCCCGTGGAAACGGACCAGCGAAATCACCCGGGAACTGGACGGGATGTTCGCTGCGTGAGGAGTAAGAGGTCCGTGGGGGCGTGCCCGGCGGAGAGGCTCTTACTGTTAACCCTCAGATCTCCCAGAGCGTCAGCCGGCGATCCTCTGCTCGCAGAGAGACCAGCACGGGTGGCGGCGGCAGAGGGTGCCATCCTTTCAGAAGGAAAGGCGAGATCGCAACGAAATCATGCTCATACGCCCACAACAGGCGCATGAGTCATCCACGAACGCATCTTCAGCGTGTGGAAGCCCAGACACTGAAGACAACAATTGTGTCCGTCATCCGCGGACAGGAACGATTGCAACCAGAAGGACGAAACGGCATCTTGAAAAAGACGCGATCGTCCGTGATTTGCTCTTTTAGAATTTGCTCTTTTAGTTGAAGTGCCCAGGGGAATCGCTGATGAGAGGGACTCCGCTGATCGCACCGTTACGCCAACCATGAACAAATAAGAGATGAAAAGGCTTTGTGGAGATCAGCACTCTTCTCATCCACTCGGCTTCGAAGCAAAAAACTAATCAGTGGACGCACCTGTTGCCCTTTATACCCATATGCCGGGGAGTGGCTCAGGTATGCAAAATCCACAAGCCAATTTCATTGGCGTTTTCTCTTAGTCAGAGATGATCGGGGCTTCCAGGTAAATCCCCTATGTTGTCACGACATAACTCGTAGTGACCGACAGATAGGGAACCATGGTTCCTCGAGGAATGAGACGCTACGTCGGAAGACACTTTGGGAACGCCCCTGTGTTCCCATGCTCTGACATACGTGTGTAATCCGTCTGAGGGAGTCCTGCTGACGTCACCGCGGAGATAACGTAGCGACCAGGAAGTATAAAAGCACCTGCGGTGATGATAGCGGCAGTTTCAAAGTGAAAAAATTCTTATTAGGAATAAAACTGCCGTTTCTGGACTGTGCAGTGCATAGCTGCAGCTGAATAATAAGGCCTACTACACTACTGTAGTTTAATGTTCGTTATTATAGAGCCAAGCATTTTCTGAGGTGGTACTTGGTGTAAAAAGTTTGAGAACCACTGTAATAAATAATTTTATAAATTTACATTTTAAAAATGGTAACAGTATTGACAATGCATGTCAAGCCTCGTAAATCGTAAAAAATAAAACATTATAGAGGAGTGAGAGTGAAACATGCTTGTGTTTTAAGTGTAGGAATCCTGGTTGAGAAGTGATGTCACTTGAACAAGGGTTTTTTGATGAGGGTGACAGGGTGACATTACTTAACAATGAGACTATATTTTAAACAATATGCAAATGTGATTCCCTTTCGAAGGGAACTCTACACTGCATCCTCTAGAGGGCACTATGGGAACGCATTCAATGTGACCGGTGTCTGAAGCATGAACGAAAAAATCCTTTCCTATGACGTAAGCAAATGAGCGACTGCGGGAATAAAAAGGTCACCTGCGAAACACGTCATCCTCTTTTTTGTCTTCAGGGGACGTTTGTTTCTGAAGTGTGAGTTTGAAACGTTTAGGAAGTGTGCACAATCTGTGTCAGCGCTTCTGACAACAGATGACACACACACACCTATGTGTATGTGTGACTAGGGCTGAGTGTTGCTAGGCTTCCTCTCGTTTAACAGAGTCATGCTGCTGAAGCCTCCATTCTTCAGAACTCCGTCTCTGGCAGTAATACGAGTGTATAGGCTCTTTTCTCCTGAGCCTCACTAACTGCCTCTGGCGTTGAGTGTAGCCAGGTCTCCTCTCGCTGTAGAGAGTCGTTGTGCTGAGACCTCCACTCTAAGAGTTCCCCTACCAGGATTGAGCGTTGTTAGTCTCTCTCTCTCTCTCTCTATCTCACAATTTAGAGAGTCATTTTGAGGTCTCCGCTCTCCAGGGCTCCGCTTAGGCATTATTAATGTGTAGGCTCTTTGGAGCCTCGCTAACCGTCTCTAGCGCTGAATGTAGTCAGGTCTCCTCTTGTTCTAAAGAGTCGTTGTGCTGAGACCTTCAATCTTAAGAGCCCCTCAACTAGGGTTGAGTGTTGTTAGGCTTCCTCTCGTTTTAGAGAGTCGTCCTGCTGGAGCCTCCTCTCTTCAGAACTCCGTCTCTGGCAGTAATATGAGTTTGTAGGCTCTTTTTGAGCCTCACTAACTGCCTCTGGCGTTGAGTGCAGCTAGGTCTCCTCTCGCTATAGAGAGTCGTTATGCTGAGACCTCCACTCTTAAGAGTTCCCCTACCTGGATCGAGTGTTGCTAGGCTTCCTCTCGTTCAAGAGAGTCATTCTGCTAAAGCCTCCGCTCTCCAGAGCTCTGCTTAGGTAGCACTACTAGTATATAGGCTCTATGGTGAGCCTTGCTAGCTGTCTCTAGCGCTAAGTGTAGTTAGGTCTCCTCTCGCCTTAGAGAGTCGTTATGCCGAGACCTCCACTCTTAAGAGCCCCTCAATGCTTAAAGTACAAAAAAGTGGCCATACTCAACCCACTCCCCCACCCATAAATAAATGCAAAATAAAGTACTAAAAAAGTACTTTTTTTATTTTCATAATTCGCAATGAATGTATATAGTGCCACAATAAATAAATAAATAAATAATCGTTTGCAATTCAATTCACATTTATTTGTATAGCGCTTTTCATGATACACTGTTGCAAAGCAGCTTCACAGAAAATGAAGATTTCTACATGACATTTAGTAGTTAACAGCACAAGTCAATCTACGATACAAACAGGAACACAGGGGGACGCCAAAAGACCACTAAACGAGCTACCTTGACCTGACTGTTCCAGAATTACTAAAACCTCTGCCTCTGATTACTGCGTATTCTAAAAACACCTTCCAGCCAGCATCCCAGTATAAAACCACTCGTGCTTTTAAGCCCAAATTATGATAATTTTTTTACTGACATCTGTACGGGAGTGGCCTACTGTTATCTCCGTCATCTCTGATGAAATTGGCTGTTTTTTTCTGCAGTAGAGCGGGTTTGAAATAACTGTTTGAATGCATTCGCTTACTGGATCCTTAGACATTCCATGAGTTTTTAGTTTTTTTTATAATGTAAAAAAAAATTCCGTGTTAAAATTTACTGATTCAAATTATTTTACTACTCTGTGCTAGGGTGACCACCTGGCTATAGATCTGTTTCAGGACAGTAGATGTTATTTTACCGGACAATGAGGGACACATGCGAGACAGATAGGTACATTTATACTGTTATGCCGTGTAAATACTGATTTACATTCGTTGGCATATGTGCCAATTTATGTTTCTGCCGGTGCATGCCCACAAAATGGCAACATTAAATTCAGGAGAGAAGATCATTTTTGAGTGCACACATGTAGACTAATGTCTGACCGATAGAGAGTGCGTCTGTTTTCTGTGAGAGTGAATGAATGGGAATCCTGCGAGCGGAGAGATTTGCGCTCGTGCATTTGATGCGCTCTTGCAGGCTATAATGCGCTCTGGACATTTGTCACTAAAATAACTCTGCAGAAAAAGGAGAAGAAAGTCGTGTCTGAAAGCTTCCATACATTTTTTAATTCGTTAAATGAATGGAGAACATCGTGTTATTCCGTCGGTGGTGCTCGAGCACTTGATGAGGTCCGCTTTATTCCTTTGAGCCGTCCACGCTGTCGTCATCAACCGAAAAACCCCACACCCCTAATCCTAACCACTGCATATCATATGCACACTAAAGTCAATTTCTGCATATAAATAGAACGCCAAATAGAAACAGAAACTTGTGGTATTGATACGCACTTTCATAATGTACGATATAAAGTAGCATAGGTGCCACATAAAATGATGCGGCGGGCCGAAATAGGCCCGCGGGCCTTGAGTTTGACACCCCTGATCTAGAGAGTCGCTTTCCTGAGACCTCCACTCTGAGAGCCATACTCTGGTAAGCTAGTCTATGATGACGAGCTTTGAGCTTGCCTGTAGGGAGGTTTTGGCTATAGATCTGCTGGGCAGGGATGATGTTCCTTGAGTCTGTGACTTAGGAATCCAGCTATTCGGACACTCATCCCTCAGCATGGTGGCGTTGGTATAGTGTTCCCATAGTGCCCTCTAGAAGACGCAGCGTAGAGTTCCCTTCGAAAGGGAACGTCTCAGGTTACGCATGTAACCATGGTTCCCTGAGAATAGGGAACGAGACGCTGCGTCTCTTGGCCATGCTTTGGGCATTCCTGTCTGCGTCCCCTTTGAAAAAATAGGATGACGTGTTTCACAGGTGCCCTTTTTATTCCTGCAGTCGCTCATTTGCTTACGTCATGGGCTTCCACCTGCCAATGTCAAGTGCATTGTTGTTTTTTCATTAATGCTTACGACCCCGGTCACGCTGAAGGCGTTTCCATAGCTCCTCTAGAGGACGCAGCGTCTCGTTCCCTATTCTCAGGGAACCATGGTTACATGCGTAACCTGAGACGTTTTTAGTTCATTTTGCAAATTAAAAGTCCTGCTGAAAACGAAAAATCATAGTGAGGGACAGACCAAAAACCTTACCCTTATCAGCATAAATGCTATTTAAATTATTTAAAGTAATATTTAATTTAATCGTTTTTATGTAATTTTGATTAAATAATACATAGTATTGACATGTTTTAAAATGTCAGATTTATTTGTTGTTTTATTAAATCTGTTTGATTATTTCTTGGGGACGCAAATGGCACCGATTTCATGGAATGACTCATTTACAGGGTTTCTGTGGGTATTAAAAAGTCTTAATTTGACTTCCACAATTAAGGCCTTAAAAGGTCTTGAATCAGAGCAGAAAGTATTGAATTCAAAAAGTCACGGAATTAAATGTTGCATGCACTGTAAAAGAAAAATAAAGCATATCTAACCTTATATTTTAAGTAAAAGTTACATATTACAGTAAAAGTGCACAGTGTTGGCGGTCAGTTTTGAACAAACAAACAAACAAGCAAACAAACAATAAATAAATAAAAATAAGAGTAAAACAATACATAAAATACATATAGTGATCAAGGGATATTCTGGTCATTCAATCTGTCCAGGAATATGTCTATAGTAACTAAAATGAGTAACACCTGCAGTTCATCTGGGTAACAATCAAAGACCAAAATGTAAAGTCCAGATTCTGTGGACAGGAGAACTAACCTCAGATGCTGCTGAGGATCTTGTTGATTTGAGCTCATCTCTTACTGCTGTTTGAATATAAGAGCGATTAGATTAATAAGGACCTGTTTATTTTTGTTTAGTTCACATTAATAGATGTCCACTAGATGTCACAATGCACTCGGACAACACTGAGTCCTTCCACAAGCCCCAAAGCCAATTACAATTACTGTTTGCTGATACCCCAGAAATGATAGTGCCATAAACTGAATCCTACAGTTCCTGTCGCAAAATTGATTATGCCTTTTTTCAGTGCACTGTAAACTCCAAAAATGTGTCAAATTCAAACAAATGCTTCGCAGATATGTTGATATCTGACAAATATTTGTAGGTTGATACAGATATTTGTTCTGTCGTTACCTGGATGACCCACAACTGTTTTCATGTTTTGAGATAGATGTTCATGAGAGCCTTGTTTGTCCTGAGCAGTTAAACCGCATATTTCACAACTTTCCAACAATGACTGCCTGAGTTTGAGATCCATCGTTTCACATTAACAACATTCAATAACATTTACTGATGCTCAAGCAGGAAACACCATGCAT
The DNA here is from genome assembly GCA_027422405.1 of Ptychobarbus kaznakovi. Lineage (NCBI taxonomy): Eukaryota > Metazoa > Chordata > Actinopteri > Cypriniformes > Cyprinidae > Ptychobarbus > Ptychobarbus kaznakovi. The sequence continues at coordinate 17,932,849 of CM049812.1, read as the reverse complement.
TAAGAGCAGGGGGTGTAAACTTTTGAACAAGATGATTTGTACGTTTTTCTTCATTTGTTTAAAAATTTCGTTTTTTTTTTTGTATGGTACTGCCCCTCAGAAAAATTGACTGCATTTTCCCTTTAAGAATATTGTGGGAAAGTGTGGTTGTTAAAAATAAAATGAAGAGGAAAACCAAGTCCTGTGTTTGTGGATGTCATTTTTCTCTAGAGTAGTTTGTGTTACAAATCTTATTAGTACTCAAAAAAATTATTATTAAGTAAAAAAATATTAGATTAAGTTCCAAAACTTCTGTAATAGAAAGAAATACGTTATAAATGACATTTTAAAGCATGTATTTAGTAATCTGTACATAGGTTTTTATGGTTAAGTTCCATATTGGCATAAATGTTTATTACTGTCATAATTTTTTATCTTGATGTTTTTATTGGATATTGGAATCAAATACCAATTCTAGAACATTGAACATTGAGGGATGACACACTTCGGCATTACATATTGACATGTAGATTTAAATAGATTTTCTAAATGTTGGGTTTGGGTTATCACAATAATGGACAGTAGAATATGTTGTGTCTGCGTTTCTGTGAGAGCCACACACTGCGATGAACTGCTGGACAATCACCATCTTGTCTGTGTGTTCATTTGTCCACAGTAAAGTTTTTCCAGATGTATAAATGCTTCCAGACGAATGCGATACTCTGGGGTTTATGGCTTGTTAGTCGTGCACAAGCGAGGGGCCGTAAGGTCACGGACTGTTGAACAGACAAAACCACTGATAAAGTACTCGGAGGACCGTTTCTTTGTTTCCTTCAGGCTGGCCACAGTCAGCCAAACACAGAGATCTCAAAGTGCAGGATTTCTGGAGACATTCTAGATACATTATTTGGATCCTAATTTATTTAATAGAGCACTTTTAATCAATTTCATTTGTCTAACAATTCATATACATTAATCACAGGGGAAATCTGTTATTGCTGACATTATTTTCAGAACCTACATCATTTCCATGATCTTAATGAAACAGTTCACCCAAAAATTAAAGTTCTGTTACAATTCCTCACCCTCATGTTGTTCCAAACCTGTACAAATATCTTTCTTCTGATGAACACAAAAGAAGATGTGTTGAAGAATGTTGGTAACCACTGAATTGCTGGTAGCCATTCACTTTCATAGTACAAAAAAATACTATGGAAGTCAATGGCTACCATCATCTGTTTGGTTACCATCATTCTTCAGAATATCTTCTTTTCTGTTGACGGTAGCCATTGAATTCCATAGTATTTTTTTCCATAATATGGAAGTCAATGGCTACCGTCAACAATTTTTTTTTAAATATCTTCTTTTGTGTTTAGCAGAAGAAAGAAACTCTTACAGGTTTGACACAACTTGAGGGTGAGTAAATGGTTGAACTATCCCGTTACGTGATGAAATCTGTGCGGAGGAAATGTCAGACTCCTTTGCTAAGGCTAATTGCAGAACTACTGTAGCATTGGATGCATCCTAAATACACAAAGTCAAATTATAGTTTCACAATGATAATCAAACATGCTTCCTTAGTGTTTAATAAGAAATCAGAAGATGAATTTGCTAATTCAAGTCACTGTGCAGCCTTTTATGTCTATTTACATCTAAATATTTTGATTAACGCTGTTGTTCATCACTGTGTTTTGGCCCAATTATGCATTTTTTGAGCTGTCAACATAAGAAGAGAATGCTGTTCAGAGGGAAAGCCGAGTTGAACACGTGACTCGTGACCTGCACCATGTGAAAAAAGACTTCCTGCATGTGTTCAAGTCATCAGGAGTTAGTGTGCAGACGTTCTTCAAAGGGCAGCTAGAATGAAACGCAGAGCCGAGTCCTCATCCTCTGTGCATTTATTCTTATAAAGATGTTCATTTAAGCCCAAACTCCATGTGCTGTACAGGTACATCTAAAAAAAATTGAATATCATGAAAAAGGTCAATATTTTTGGTCACTCATTTCAGAAAGTGAAACCCATATATCATATAGATTCATTACACATGGAGTGAAATATTTCAAGCCTTCATTATGCTTGTCAGATAATGAAAACCCAAAGTCAGTGTCTCAGGAAATTAGAATATTACTAAGATCAATTAAAAAAGGATATTTTAAACAGAAATGTCAGGCTTCTGAAAAGTATGTTCATTTCTATGCACTCAATACTTGGTTGGGCCTCCTTTCTCATGAATTACTGCATCAATGCGGCGTGTATTTTGCATTCTAATATTTTGAGATACTGATTTTTGACTTTCATTATAGCTGTAAGCTCTAATCATTGAAATTAAAACAAAAACAAACTTTTGAAATGTTTAACTTTACATGTAATGAATCTAAAATATATGAAAGTTTCAATTTTTGAAATAAGTTACAAAAAAAAGAACTTTTCACCATATTCTATTTTTTTAGAAGCACCTGTATATGTCTGTACAGAATGATCTATCCAGTCCTAGCATGCTATAAACAATAAACGTTAGTATTCCTGTCTGGAACTGTTTCAAACACATAAGTAGAGCAGAACATCTAATCCTCTTTGCATGGAACAGCGCAAACATTCATCTCATTTTTGGTCAGCATTGAAATGACTGCCTGAAAAGTCCAAATTTGAAGAGCAAAAGTGCAGCATTCTCAGATTTAATGAGACAACTCAAGTGATTATAATTCATTCTCAATGGCGTGTCTGAAATGACATAAAAGTTGAACTCAGGATATGTGAGATACAGAAGTGTGAGGAAAAGTGACTGGAGATACACAGACATCACCTGGAAGACATTATAAAGGGAGAAAAACTGTGACATTCGGTTATTTCCTATATGCTACAAAAATCTTGTTATTTTTTTTATTAGGAATTGCTGATTGTTATATTCATAAAGTTCAATGGAATTAAAAAATGCCAATGTTTGACCATTTGGCAATCGGTTATTTCTTTTGCTACAAAAATCTGTTTTTATTTTATTTTAATCTAGGAATTGCTCATTGTTGTATTAAAAACGTACATGAAATTAAACATTGCCAATGTTTGAACAACCTAAAACTGATACTAAAATATTTGGAAACAACATCCAAAAGTACAAACCTGAAAGCAAGAACTTAAAAACATAAGTCTATGTTCATTATATATATATACTCCTGACATGTTTGCTTATATGTTGTATCCAAAATATGTTTTGTTCCCAATAATAATAATAACTTCTCAGCTTCTGCAGCAGCCCCCTTATATCCTGTAGATTTCCCAGAAAAAGCCAATGTCTTAGAGTAGAGTATTAAACAAAATAACATTTAATAAGAAGAAACCTTTTCCATTTTGACTACATGGCCCATATTGGTCTTGAATGTTAGTGTTAGTTTCACGTTGCAAGATTTCAGCATTAAGTCAGATCTGGTTTGCAACTTATCTTAGCCAAAAAAACTAAAAAAATGCCCACTTGGACAGGAAAAGTCTCTGACAAACCAATGAGAATTTCTTTAGGTGTGAGTTTAGTTTAGATTTCCCTGTGCAGTATTACATTGGATGGTCAGTGCAGGACTGAGGGCGTTCATGTGGGACTACATTAGTAAAACCTTGACTTAAAACAAGACGTGATGTTTGCGTTTCTCTTAACTCTTAAAGCAGCACAGGGGATTGTTCTAACAAGATGCCTCAAGCTTATCCTGGCCAAACAAACCAAAGAATGGACCAACGAACACAACATAAATGCCTGAAAACAAACAACCCCTGATTTGGGCCACACAATGGCCTTGTAAAGAAGATGGATCACTTTATAGTCTGTGTACAGCAGGATACAAATCTAAGGGTTCCTTTCTCGTACATTTTATGGCCTTCGTCTGTTGACTTGTTGAGATGTTGCAATAGCACCACAAAACAAACCTCAAGAGGGTGATTGGGATTCAGTTTATGTGTCCTGCTTATTATACAGATACTTGGCAAATGAGTAAACATGAAACATTCATTTGATACTGCATAATTATATATCAGTTATAATGGTTTGTTAATAGCAACAACTGGACTTTAAAATAAAGCGTGACCTGTGATTCATTGTATTTTAGCTTCAGCTATTTTGGCTTCCAACAATTATGCAAATAAGATAATCAAGATAAAACGATTCATGTGCCTGCATCCAAATCAGTCAAATGATGTAATGTGACTGTCACAAAAAATGCAGTCTGGTGTGTGATGTACTTGATATTAAAGAGTTCAAGAGATTAAATATATTTAGATTAAATTATATTAAATATATTTATTCAGTTTTAAAGTGACAATAGTCTAATATGCTTGCTGCAAAAGAATAAGAAAAAATTACTCACTGCTCTTGACTGAATAACTTTAGTAGCTTTATTAAGACCAAATATGTATTTAATTCATACAAAGAAAACTATGGAGTGTTTTATTTGTACATTTAGTAGGCTTTTAACGGAATACTGTACTGTTAGATTGACTCACACGAAAAAAAAAAATAAAGCATTGTTGTATTTGCTCTATGCTTCATCATTTTATACATTTTTTTTTATTAATGACATTTTTACTTGTCTTAAATAATTTTTCAGGACTTTTTTACATTACACTTACATTAGTTAGCCTAGCATTAGTCTCCTCTATAGTAACTGGTTTGTGTGTGTGTGTGTGTGTGTGTGTGGTGTGTGTGTGTGTGTGTGTGTGTGTGTGTGTTGTGTGTGTGTGTGTGTGTGTGTGTGTGGTGTGTTGTGTGTGTGTGTGTGGTGTGTGGTGTGTGTGTGTGTTGTGGGTGTGATGTGTGTGTGTGTGTGTGTGTGTGTGTGTGTGGGTGTGTGTGTGTGTGTGTGTGTGTGTGTGTGTGTGTGTGTGTGTGTGTGTGTGTGTTGTGTGTGGTTGTGTGTGTGTGTGGCTGGTATTTATCACGTCCTGGGGACCAAATGTCCCCACAAGGATAGTAATACCAGTAAATCTTTATCTTGTGGGGACATTTTTTGGTCCCCATGAGGAAACAAGCTTAGAAATCATGCAGCATAAAGTTTTTAGAAAATCTAAAAATGCAGAATGTCTCCTGTGAGGGCTAAGTTTAGGTGTAGGGTAGGTGTAGGGCAATTGCACATCAGATTGTACAGTATAAAAACCATTACGCCTATGGAATGTCCCCATAAAACATGGAAACACAACATGTGTGTGTGTGTGTGTGTGTGTGTGTGTGTGTGTGTGGGTGTGTGTGTGTGTGTGTGTGTGGTGTGTGTGTGTGTGTGTGTGTGTGTGTGTGTGTGTGTGTGTGTGTGTGTGGTGTTGTGTGGTGTGTGTGTGTGTGTGTGTGTGTGTGTGTGTGTGTGTGTGTGTGTGGGTGTGTGTGTGTGTGTGTGTGTGTGTGTTGTGGGCATGTTTATGTGGTTTATGAGGACACAAATTTGTATAATGACATGGGTATGAATAGGTATTACAAGGAGAGGTGATTTATGAGGACATTTTCAGTGTCCCCATAATTTAAAACGCTTATAAATCATACAGAGTGAGTTTTTTTGTGGGAAAATAGAATGCACCGTCTCCTGTGAGGGCTAAGTTTAGGTGTAGGGTAGGTGTAGGGCAATAGCACATACGGTTTGTACAGTATAAAAACCATTTCGCCTATGGAAAGTCCCCGTAAACCATAAAAACCAACATGTGTGTGTGTGTGTGTTTTGCAAAACTGTGACATTTCATTTCATTCACTGACATGCAACCGGCCAAAATAAAAGCTTGAAAACATAAAAATAATAAATAAAAAAAGCTTAAGTATTGTTTTTATTTCGTGTGTGAAAAAGCTATTGTTCGTTTGAAAGAACTGTTGTTAATTTTGTTGCAAGACTGTCGATAAAAACAGGATGATGCTATTTCACTAAGTACTGTATGTATAAACAAGCATGGCCTTGTGTTGACTCGACTTTGCCCTCGGCTAGAACACTTATAAGCTCTCTATTGTAAAGTCACATCCATTTAACAGGGAGTGGAGTAATAATGCGCATGACATCAGCTGTGTGGTAATGATTAATACAGTGTCTATGATTTCAGCAATGTTTAGGTAAGACGCTACAAAGGTTCTCTATATTTTTTTATGTTCTTAATAAACTTTAATGTATTGACCTTTTTAAAAGTCATAAATGGCCAATGATAAAAGATAATGATATTTCAAAGGTGAGGGTGCAGAATTATACTCTCATTGGTAGCTGAAAACCAAAACATGACTTCTGCAGAAGCGTCCTGCAGATTCAGACCTTGTTCTGTCAGGCGACCAGACAAAGGAGTCATGGTTTGTAAGCATTTATGACTGGTCTGGTTAATCTTAAACCTTTGATCCAATGCCAATGTCTTTTCCCATGCCAGGTTCTTCTCTTTTCCATATGTTTGCATGCGTTTGTCTATGATTCAGAGGAAGTTTACATGTCATCCTGCAGACCATCAGCTCCATAAGGTTTTTTTTTGTTGTTTTTTAACATCTGTATTTTTTCATAAGCCAGTGAAATAAAGCACATAAATTAAGAAAGCTGCAGTGGACAGTTCAGCAGTTCAGTTCAGTCTATTTTACAGTTATTATATTTAAAATGTTCTAAATTGCAACTTCATCATTACAAATGTGTACTTATAAATATATTTATAACAATAAAATTACGTTAAAGCATATTTTAGTTTACTATAAATGCTTGTTGTCAGTATATTTGGCATTACACTTTACACAGCAGATGAAATTATGAAATAATGATATACTTAACTTCTGCCTAAACTCTTAGAAATAAAGGTTCTTTATTGGAATTTAAGGTTCCATGAAGATCGTTTAACAGAACTTGAACCTTTCCATTCCACCGAAGGTCCGTAGTGTAAAAATGTTCTTTAGTTCTTTAGACTAAGGAAAACCTGCGTTGAAACCTTTATTTTTAAGAGTGTAAGTGGGTCAAAAACATATCTGAGATTCATCTACTTGTATTAAGTATGAAATTAAACTATAATACATTTTAATTTAATTGTAAATAACATGCAAGTAAGTGTCCAAAAACATTCTGTTCGCACTCCAGAATCATCACACTTTAGTTTGGGGCCAATTCTTGCTCTTAGTTAACTATTAGCTATGACTTTTCCACAATAAACTCCTAGTTTGCTTCTTAGTTAGCTAGTTAAGGTAGTTGTTAAGTTTATGTTTAAGGGATCTAAAATATGATCCGGCAGAATAAGTCACTGATATGTGCTTTATGAGTACTAATAAACAGCCAATATGCTAGCAATATGCATGTTAATAAACAACTAGTTAATAGTGAGAATGGGTCCCTATACTAAAATGTTACCATATTTTTCAAGTTTATTAAGGATTTGTTTTAATAGTATGCTAAAGTGTACTTCTGCTTCACAAGGGTCCCCATGCCAGAAAGCACTTTGTATCAGCTTTCTTCCATCCTGAAGACTAGTGTTAGTCAAAACGGAGACTAGATTCAGTCTGAAGTCAAAGTTTCACATGCAGTGAGCATGAGGTGAAAATGAGGTAGCACAGAATCAACCAAGTTCAAGTTCAAGTTCAAAGTTGAGCTTTATTGTCATTCCGCTACATCTGTGGACATACAGCGGGACGAGATGTCGTGCCACACTGGCCACGGTGCTACATAAATACAGATATACAACACGAAGTAAAACAGTATAAACCTATAAACAACTAACCTACTGTCAGCTTTGACTATGCATATGCTATATATATAAAAGTGGTTACCTATACATAAAAAAAAACAAGGCTGTTTGTCAGAGTATTATTCACTTGCTCTTCATGTGTGACATACATCAACTCCTTTTTTAACACACAACACTATTAAATATTAAACAGGACCATCTGTCAAACACAGGTTTGTTATTCACGAAAAGTCAAAATACTTAGCCCCTAAATTTGATCTTTCCTTTTCCACATGGCTCTTCCTACATGTGATAAAGCACATATAGTCCTACTGTACTCAGAAGTTGGACCAGATTGCACATCACGTCATCTACAAATACATCTGCTACTAATATTCCATATAGCATTATGCTAACAACATGTCTAATTTTCTCCAATAAGTTAATTGCCTTCAGGAATTGGTTAGGAAATCTATATTACCATTCCAAATGTCATACTGTAAAGCAAATTATAAAATGTGACTTTCTGCCAATTGGATAGTTGTTTGGAAAGACAATGCTGAAGAGTTGAGGTCAAGGAAAATGGATATGAACAGTGTCGACTTTAGCTTTCTGTTTTGACTGATGTTTCAATGTTGAAACTGTTGTAAAAGATGAGGATTATGCATGTGGGGTTTGGCTGCTTTACCAAACTAATGAGACATATTTATTTCTCAAGTTAGATTGCTCATGTTGGTTAAATGTGCCGTGATTCATTCATATGAGCACTGCTGACCATTTTGTGTGTCTGATTTACAAGTATTGTCTGGAGTAGCTTACAAGTCAAAGTGTACAGGTGCATCTCAATATGAATTAGAATGTCGTGGAAAAGTTCATTTATTTCAGTAATTCAACTCAAATTGTGAAAGTCGTGTATTAAATAAATTCAATGCACACAGACTGAAGTAGTTTAAGTCTTTGGTTATTTTAATTGTGATGATTTTGGCTCACATTTAACAAAAACCCACCAATCTAAACTAATTAGAATACTTCATAAGACCAATAACAAAAACATTTTTAGTGAATTGTTTGTCTTCTGGTAAGTATGTTCATGTACTGTATATGTACTCAATACTTGGTAGGGGCTTCTTTTGCTTTAATTACTGCCTCAATTCGGCGTGGCATGGAGGTGATCAGTTTGTGGCACTGCTGAGGTGGTATGGAAGCCCAGGTTTCTTTGACAGTGGCCTTCAGCTCATCTGCATTTTTTTGGTCTCTTGTTTCTCATTTTCCTCTTGACAATACCCCATAGATTCTCTATGTTAAGGTCTGGGTGAGTTTGCTGGCCAGTCAAGCACACCAACACATCGGTCATTTTAACCAACTTTTGGTGCTTTTGGCAGTGTGGGCAGGTGCCAAATCCTGCTGGAAAATGAAATCAGCATCTTTAAAAAGCTGGTCAGCAGAACGGAAGCATGAAGCATGCTCAAACATTTCTTGGTAAACGGGTGCAGTGAACGTTGGTTTTCAAAAAACACAATGGACCAAAACCAGGAGATGACATTGCACCCCAAATCATCACAGACTGTGGAAACTTAACACTGGACTTCAAGCAACTTGGGCTTTGAGCTTCTCCACCCTTCCTCCAGACTCTAGGACCTTGGTTTCCAAATGAAATACAAAACTTGCTCTCATCTGAAAAAGAGGACTTTTGACCACTGGGCAACAGTCCAGTTCTTCTTCTCCTTAGCCCAGGTAAGACGGCCTCTGACGACAACTGTAGCAAATTCCTTGACACGTCTGTGTGTGGTGCTCTTGATGCCTTGAACCCAGTCTCAGTCCATTCCTTGTGAAGTTCACCCAAATTCTTGAATTGATTTTGCTTGACAATCCTCATAATGGCTGCGGTTCTCTCGGTGGGTTGTGCATCTTTTCTTCCACTCAACTTTCTGTTAACATGCTTGGATACAGCACTCTGAACAAAAGACCTAAACTACTTCAGTCTGTGTGCATTGCATTTATTTAACACACGAGTTTCACAATTTGAGTTGAATTACTGAAATAAATTAACTTTTCCACAACATTCTAATTTATTGAGATGAAAAACAAAGGCACGTAATGTTTTTTCCTCCTATAGACCTTATGCATGAGAGAAACAAATGTGAAGCCATCTTTAGAATTTTGTCTTTGAACTTCCTTTTATTGTGGTAGCTCTATAGCTATTTAAGAGTAGCCTAATCAGCTAGTGAAGTGGATTTACACAGGCCAGAGTTAACGAAAGTTATCATGATGAGCATTGTAATGTTTGAAGCAGATGTCATAACAATGTCATTCATACATTTTTACTAGCTTACCTTCAGGCTGTGAGAATACAAATGAAAGACAGAAGACAAGGAGTGCAGTGTTGAAAAGGGGCGGAGCTACACGTACAAACAAAACAAAGGTTTTTTTATTTAATTTTTTATGTGAATATTCTTTACAAAATCTAAGAAAATAATAAAAAGTATTTTTCCATTATAAAGAACCTTTTGTGGAATCTTCATGGACCCACAGATGCTGTTATGAATCTGGCTGCCACTCACTACAACTGCACATCACCCATGGACTACATCTCCTGTCCATACACTGCACTCACACATTCCCATCCACCATCACACCAATCACACAGCTGTCACCAATCACTCATTTGCCCTGATTGCCTCACCACACCTGCACCTCATTCACCCACTCACATATAAGCAGCACACATACACTCACCCTTTGCGAAGTCTTGTTTTGCCCTGGCTAACATTTCCGAGCGTTTTCCCTAGTTTGTCTTCCCGTGTTCTACCTGGACTGTTGACTTCCTCTCCTGATCGTTTGCTGCCTGCCTCTCTGACCCCGCCTGCTTTCTGGTAATCCTCTCTGTCTGCCGCCTGCCCTGACCCTTTGCTCTGCCTCTGATTACGACTCTGCCTTGTCTACGTTGCCCTCGATACCACTGCTTGATTTGCCTGTTTGACCTCCTCCTTGTATTAATAAAAGCTGCAAGTGGATCTACTCTCGCTCTGACCAGTCATTCATACAGAAGACTTCGCCACACAAGGATCCAGCACCTTTCAGGTCACATCTCTTAGGTATGGATGCAAGAGTATTGTTTGCCCTTAAGCAGGCCCACGATCACTGGGAGAACCATATTAAGGAGTTTTTAGCCTGTGCTCATTATTCAGACTTACCGGACATTATTTTGATTGACATTTTTTGTGATGGCATTAATCAGCCTCTGCGCAAACTCAGCTCAGACGCGAGGGTCCGCGCTCATCACTGAGTTGTTTTTTGAGTTTTGCTTTGTTGACTGTTGGCTCACTATTCACCGGGGGTGTCGCGGGGATCTGTCGCGGGATGGGGATCGCGACACTGCATCTTTTCACAAAATGGCCGCCGATCCTGAGCCTCATACCAGCCTGCCAAGCCGGAGTCCCCGGCCAGGATGGCTGACCACGCCTGCGGATGCACCTCTTTGGCCAGGACTGATTACTAGTGTGTTGGACCCACCACTGGTGTCGGTGCGAGCAGCAGGCATCCCAGGTTCGTTCCAGAGTCCGCTCCAGAGCCCGCTCCGTCCCAGGAAGCTCGCAGAGTCCGCTCCAGAGCCCGCTCCGTCCCAGGAGCTCGCAGAGTCCGCTCCAGAGCCCGCTCCGTCCCAGGAGCTCGCAGAGTCGCTCCAGGATCCCGCTCCGTCCCAGGAGCTCGTGTAACCCTGTATAATTTAAAAGTTAATTATAAATAATAAATAATTAATTAATGAGTCTGTTAATATTAAAGTAACTGGAAATGAGCGAAATAATCTAAGAAGAAAAAGTTGTATAAGAATCAGTGGAAAGCATTTCCGCATGATTGACAGTTAATGATTGTCCAATTACAAGAAGGCTAACTTGAAGTCCCGCCTCACCACGTTAGTTGCTGGATGAGAGTAGCCATTTTCTTTCTTTTCCGAGACTGAGAAGTGAACAGTCGAATAACATAGAGCCAGGACAATAACGTCAGAAAGTGTAAAACGGAGGTTTTCATGTTTTAATTTGGTCAGGTTTTTTTGTCCTACGATGGAACACCGTTTAGTTCGAGATGATGCAAGATGGCGAGCCTTCCCAGTGAGATGAATACTGACTGTTGACAGACAGAGAGATAAGTTCCAACCAAAATCCGAGGAGATGGGTAGGAATGCTCTGATTGCCTACTAGGTATCATATAATCCGACAGAGCTGTGATAGAGAAGAAAATCTCCACGAGTTGCTCTGATTGAATCTCTTTGAACTGAATCTTTTTGAACTGAATCTTTTTGAACTGAATCTTTTTGAACTGAATCTTTTTGAACTGAATCTTTTTGAACTGAACATTCCAACGAATCTTTCGGAAGCAAATCTTTTTGAGTTTAGTTTGAACTATTTTCTTTTGAACTGTTTATCTAATCTTGTGTTTAATACCAAGGATTATTTTGAGTTTAATTGTGAAATGTCAACGAGTTTACTGATGTGAACATTGTGAATGTTGGTGGTGATCTTTAAGGTGTGTATTAAGGAGATTGCATAGCTTAAAGGGTGCACCCTATTATCATACTCAGGTGAAGCTGTTCAATTTATTCAATTGAGGGTAACATTTCATGTGAATGTGATAATTGTTGATTATTATTTACCTTTGTTTCTATAAAATAAACCCATATTAATCAGTACCAAAGTAATTTTAGTACAGAGAGTTATTTTATTTAATTGAAGCGGTTTAATTATTTCTCCCGAGTCGAACCTACTGGCCTAAGGTTAAGATTAGCAACAAGTGTAAATTAATTGACACAGGTGTTACACAAAGTGGCGAGCCAGCCAGGAGATTAATTAATTGCTTTAATTACTTTATTTAAAATAAAAATATTAATTGAATGAAGAGATATTCAGATCATTTACATGACAATAGAATTTTACAATAGGACCATGGAAGTAGTACGAAGGGAAAATGTACAAATTTCAACCGCTCTTTTAGTTAATGGGCCAGTAAGCACTATTGAGAACGAAGGAATCCTTGATCTTCTAAACCGTCATGGTTCCATCGCAAGAGTTATTCCCGTTAACAATACGGAGTCCGATTATCATGACCATACCATTGTGGAGTACAACTCTGGACTAGCTATTGAGTCAATAAGTCCCTTTCTACCTCTTAGCTACACCAGTAAAGAAAATCCAGATTTGACTTACCAGATAAGGACCTGAGCAGTGTCTATTCTGGGCAAGAAAGTTCAGATGCTACCACCTCTTACTTGTCCAACCTGAAACATATCGCTAAGCTAACTGGAAAGTCATTTAACGCCTTACTACGAGAAGAGCTCTCTCAAATCTCAAGCTCCTTAAGTCCAAATTGGGCAGATGAAGAGGAGGCTGTACTCGTCGAACTCAGTTCCCCTAAGGAGCAACATACTTCTAAGGTGAATGCCCAGATTCTTAGTTCAGTTCACAGCGAGCCAGC
>CM049812.1:17833794-17919671 GCA_027422405.1 Ptychobarbus kaznakovi | reverse complement strand
TTATAACGGAGAAAGAGTGGAACAAAACGGCACATTGTGTGCGTCATTTCTGCCCACTGCATCTGCCTCGTTCCCAAACACACAATACTTCACGTTGTTGATGTACTAGAGTATGACTTGTTTATTTGCCACGCGTCTCGTGTGGATTTTCTAATGTTTCCAGATGTAGCAGTACATTTCACTGATAATTATGAAGAAATTGTAGTTTTCAATTTCAACAATTTTGGCAAGACATAACATTTAATTTAAATTAAATAACATTTCTAGTAAAACGTACTCCAATAATCTCGGAAATATATTTTTATGGTGACACATACTATGTCATGATATCACAACTTTTTTTTTTTATCCAGTAAAATAAATACTTTTCAATGAAAAATGCATGAATATATTTTCAGTTTTTTATTGATGGACGCAAACCAAAAGGTATTCATCACAAATGAATGATCTGTATCAGTACAAAAATCATTAAAAGACTCAAAACAGTCAAATTAACATAAGTTTGAAACTTGGGAAACATATGTTCAAAGTTCAAAAATAAACTAGACGATATACCCACACCTGTGACAGCATTTCTGTTCAATTACATATTAATTTGGTAAGTTGTGGCAACCCATAATACTTAATTCTCTTTTGCTGCATCTCATTTCGGAGTCCTCAGAAGTTGTATTTGTCATCGAGGCGGACTCGTTTAAGAAAAGTAACATTAGACTGCAACGCAATAAATAAATAAGAGTATTTTACACCTCACAAGGAGTAACAGTCAGTTTTATTCTGGTTACTCTTCTTAAATAGGACATCCTTGATGATGTACACAGCCTAACAAATGCGACCTCCGCAGCCTCCGCAGCTTTTGTCTTGAATGTTCCTGCTCTGTTTACAGCCCGGGTAAATAATATGAAGCTTTCCTACCCAATATATCTCCTGCTAAACAGAGTACAACAATTTCTGTCAAAATACTGTCATACCACCCAGCCCTAAATACAACAAAAGCATCTTTATTCGAGTGGCTTTCATATGGAAAACATCCTTTAATCAGTCACATCCAGATGACCCTAAGTCGCTTTGACATTCATTTCTAAGCCATTGCCTCACCCTGCCACATCCAAGCCAACTCAGAAGGGGGTGCATTCATGCTCCAGTGATGAAGTTTCCATTATGGGAGCGAGGGAGGGCCACAGACGTCTCTTTGTTGCTCAGATCTGCGTATGTAGGTGTAAGTGGAGAGGGGGCAGAGGAAAACCGCCGTCTTTGTTCGTCCATTTGGTCTAAAGATGCTCAATATCCCTTTAGTTTGACCATCACGCTGTTTGAGATGTTCATGACAAGCAAGCACATTGATCTCTGTTATAGATCTGTTCACTCGTGTATGTACATGGCTTCACTCACCTCACTGCTTTTCTCTTTTAGATCTGGAAAGGTTTGGTCTCCAACTGGAATAGAAGAAAACAAGAGTCCATGCACCGGCACACTGGAGTCTGAGTCACAGGTATAAAAGCTGCTGGCATAAATCTAATGCATAATGGGATGTTCTCAAACCCTCACCGTTTCAATTAGACTTGAATTCAAGGTATTGAGCAGATGCTTCTCTGCAGTGAATGGCAGAATTCGTTTAGCTTCACATGTGAGCATGTCGTGATCAACAGATGAGCAGCAGCTGTCTTAACCATTCGGAGGAATATAAACAACTTCACAAAGATGAATTGAGTCTTCAAATATTAAAAAAATAACATTACAAGAGCCGCTTCTCAAAATTCTGAGGCCAGTCGATGTCAAATATATTTATATTTTGACTTCTGATCGGTTTTGTATGGAAGCTTGTTTCATAAAAAAGGCTGAATTGTGAGATAAACACCTTTTTATTTTATTTTATTTACCAAAAACAGGTTTCCATACAATTCAGCCTCTAATAAATGTTATAATGTCACTCACTTAATAAATATAATAACAGAAAAATCAGGCTATTATTTTAACAATTCATTTTTAAAGGTCAAATTCTGAGTTCCAAGTAAAAAAGTCTGAATTTTTAGTTAAAAAGTCACAATAACCTCTTCTTTATGGAAACTGATTAATAATGTGACACATGGTACATTCATGCATGGTAAAAGCTTAAGACATTTTGGTATAATTTTTTGCTGATAGCCATTTTTTCCATGCTATGGAAGTCAATGGCTACCGTCAGCTTAATTTGTGTTCAGCAGAAGAAAGAAGCTCGTACAGGTTTGGAACGACACAAGTTTCATTTTTGGGTCAACTATTGCTTTTAAATTCATGATGCTGAAGCTCTCTTTCTATTCAGTCATGTCATGAAAAATAGCGTATGGCAGATATTTTGGGGTAAACGAGACAGATGGTCTGAAACGGTTTTTGGCCCTGACATTGGAATCGGTTGGGCATTGCATAAATCTTCAGTAAAATCACATTCACATTTGGCGGCTGTATGTCATAACGTCTATAAAGTGTGTTTCAGTCATTTCCAGAGCAGATGTGTGCCTCATGCTGAGATGTAAGTCACTGTGGCTTTTGCCATGGCCACTGGAAAGTATGAATGTTGAAAATCTGTAAGAACAGTGATAGAACAAGTCACGTCATTTCCAATGGAAGTAGACGCAGCCAAGCATGTGGTAGAGCCAAAGAGTTGTTCAGAGGCTGTATTTCGACCCAGACGGTGTAGGTCAGAGCATAACTGAGGTATTGTTCCATTGCTCCGAATTCTTGTTACCTCAGAGTTGTGATATGAGACGTAATTTATTTTATGAATGGAACAAAATTGCCCATTTCTGTGACTCACCCGGGCTTTTAAGGCCCTTTTTTTTAAATACATGTTAACATTTTTATTATTTTGAGTCAAAATTGGGTTTAATTCTTGGTGCTTGCCTTTTTTATTTGTACTTTTCCAGTCATGTCAGTAATCATTATCAAATGTGACCCTGGAGCACAAAACCAGTCTTAAGTCGCTGGGGTATATTTGTAGCAATAGCCAACAATACATTGTATGGGTCAAAATTATAGATTTTTCTTTTATGCCAAAAATCATTAGGATATTAAGTAAAGATCATGTTCCATGAAGATTTTTTGTAACTTTCATACCATAAATATATCAAAACATAATTTTTTATTAGTAATATGCATTACTAAGAACTTCATTTGGACAACTTTAAAGGTGATTTTCTCAATATTTTGATTTTTTTGCACCCTCAGATTCCAGATTTTCAAATAGTTGTATCTCAGCCAAATATTGTCCTATTTTAACAAACCATACATTAATGTAAATATTATTTATTAATTAAAAACTGACCCTTATGACTGGTTTTGTGGTGCAGGGTCACAAATATTTATCAATCACTCAAGTTACACTTGGAGTCAGTTTGGAATTAATTTGATTTTTTTAGGTTATTTAAATAAAATCTCTTATGATCATAAAGGATGCATTTATTTGATCAAAATACAGTAAAAACTAAATATTGTGAAATATTATTACAGTTTGATTATTCTAATACTGTATATTAATTTGGTGCTCACTTATTATCAATTATCATTGGTGCTTAGTTATTAATAATGGTTTTATTATTAATGATGGAAACAGTTTTTGATACTTTTAAAGGATTATTTAGGAGTATACAGCATTTATTAATGAACAGCATTTATTTGAAACATAATTTGTTATGTTTTATTTATAATTGTAACATTATAAATGTCTTTACTGTCAGTTTTGATTAATTTACTGCATCCTTGAATAAAAGTATTAATGTATTCTTTTTTAAACTTACTTATCCTAAATCTTTAATTAGTAATGTATCACAGTTTCCACATAAATATTAAGCAGCAACATCTGAAGACTGGAGTAATGATGCTGAAAATTCAGAAATAAATTACATTTTAACATATATTCACATAAAAAACTGTGTGTGTGTGTGTGTGTGTGTGTGTGTGTGTGTGTGTGTGTGTGTGTGTGTGTGTGTGTGTGTGTGTGTGTGTGATTTGTGTGTGTGTGTGCACGTGTGGGGTGTTTATGTGGTTTAGAGGACACAAATTGTGTAATGACATGGGTATAACATAGTATTACAAGGAGAAGGTGATTTATGAGGACATTTCAGTGTCCCCATAATTTAAAACGCTATAAAATCATACAGAGTGTTTTGAGGAAAAGTAGAAATGCACCGTCTCCTGTGAGGGCTAAGTTTGGTGTGTGGTAGGTGTAGGGCAATAGCACATGTTTGTACAGTGAAAAACCATTACGCCTATGGAAATCCCCGTAAACATAAAAACTAACATGTGTGTGTGTGTGTGTGTGTGTGTGTGTGTGTGTGTGTGTGTGTGTGTGTGTGTGTGTGTGTGTGTGTGTGTGTTTGTGTTAATATATCTCTAAATACAACAACTAAATATATCTAAAATATCTTGCAATGTTTGGTGAATTTGTGTACTGTAACCTATTTTTTCCTCTTAAATTTACATTTTTGAATGTATCTTTTTGAATGTATTATGTGTTGGTGAGGTTATGTTATGCCGGGAGTGTGTTTTTTTTTGTCTGTCAACAGAAGCCATATGGTTTCCATCAGGTCCTCCCTTCAACTTCTATATCTCCCTTGCAGTGCTCAGGTCGATATCAACCTCCATAAATCAGGGGTCATTTCCCCACAGCAAGCCTTAATGAATGAAAGTAGGCTTGGGGTTCGTTTAGATTTATTCAGTGCATTGCTAGCAGTGAACGGCAGTAGCAGGGTGCTGTAGATTAAAGCTCATCTGAGCTTAATAATTAGATGGTTCTGAATGTTCTGGCTCTGTGGGCAGTCACCCAGAACCAAAGGGCATGCTGGGATAGCATTGTAAAACAGGTCAGTGAAACCTGATGATGGTCAGGATTTATGAGCAGACACAAAAACTCCTCATAAATAATTCCCAGGTCTTTCTGTGTTTCTGCTGACTTCACTGAAGATTACGAGGAAACTAGCTTTACCCTGCAAAGCTGACTTTAGGAAAGCCATTGCTGTCCGCTTGAACCTCACAAAAACATGTCCAGGTCATGTTTCGTCCAAAAAGAAAAACAAGCAATTCAATTAGCCATTTTTTGTTATAATACATATATTTCGCTCCTTGTTAGGACACGGTACCTCATTTTTCAGTTCAATATTTTCTCTAGATATGTGGAAGTTGCATTAATAAATTAAATGCAGTACCACAAATACTGCTGATGGTTAGTAACACTTTACAAAAAGGTTTATTTGTTAACAGTTAAGTGCATTAGTTAAGACAAACTAACAATGAAAAATACTAAAGCATTTATTAATCTCAGTTAATGTTTATTTCAACATTTCTCAATACATTATTCAAATCAAAAGTTGTGCTTTCATTTTTATTAACAACAAATCAAGTAGATTAATAAATATTGTAGCAAATGTAATTCTCTAACTGAGCTCTAATGGATGAACTAATGGGACATTATTGTGTGTTGTTTTATTTTATTGTTTTGCATTGCATTGAATTGGTTTGCTGTAATTTAAATTACATTAAAGTAAAAGTAAATTGCATTAATAAACAAAACCTTTTATGGGCCGATAACTCGGGTGAGGTTGGTTAGATCTGAAGAACCACACTGTTTTTAAACTAGTTGTCTGAAAAGGTTGTCATGTAATATTTCCTCTCGAGTCGTGATAAACCTGTAAAAGCAGAGTTTGTTTCGATTGCTGCTATTTCTGTGCTCCTCTACATTCACTGCTCTGCAGAATAGATTACATACATCAATTTAATGAGACAAAAGTTTTATCCAGATTTATTAAATAACAAAAATGTAAGCTTATATAGTGAACATTTACGGTTAAAAAGGTACAGAGGTACAAATGAATGGTTTTCAGTGTTAGACTACAAAACTGGCACTTTAATGAGCTATACACCTGGGCCCGTATTCATGAAAAATCTTAGTGCTAAGAGTTGCTCCTAGTAACACAATTCTAAGAAATTTGGGTGTTTCCTCTTAAATTTAAAGAAAAGATCCTAGTAAAGAAAAAAGTAATTCAGAGAGCATCTTAACCCTTAAAAGAGGTCTTAAGGTCCGAAATTGTTAGGAGTACGGACGAGGACTTTTAAGAGTTTCTTTAGCAGCGGAGAACATGGATGAAACATGAAGAGGGAGAAGAAATGTGTTGCACACAATGCATGACAGTGAGTTAATAAGACGCTGCACATTAGATCGTGCAGGGATCATGTTTGTGACAGATCTTATTAAAGACATGTTAACATCCCTGACACTGCGCAGAAATGCCATCGCACCAGAAATGGACGTAATCACTACATTAACATATTTGGCAACTGGAAAAATGCAACTATGCAGCAGCGATGATTTGGGTCTGTTACAGCACTTTCAGAACCTTATTGTGTCGCTGTTCATTTCCTATAAAATACGTTAAGTATGACAGCATGGTAAATAAAAAATAAAGAATATAATGTGTGTGTGTGTGCGCGCGAGAGAGAGAGAGAGAGAGAGAGTACGGTAAAACAGGAAAAATTACGCTTGTAATTTCAAAGTGAAGGCTTATAATAAACCCTACTCTTAAAAGCACTCTTTTATTTCCTTCTTGGACAACCAACCAATCACAGTCTTCAAAAGACTGTGTCATAGCTAGCAACGGGGTCAGCCCCGCCTCCTCACTAAGATACAAGTTTGTGTCTTTTCCTCGCTCAGAGTTGCTCTCAGATTGGTCCTGAATCACTTTTAAGCTAAGACTCCTAGCTAGAAATTTTTAAGCTGAATTAGGAGCTCTCTGAGAGGATTCTTAGAATCTTTATGAATACGGGCCCAGATGTGTAGACTAGTAAATCTGCCATTTTGATCGCAGTTACACCCTTGTGTGGCAACCATGTGAAGTAAAGGAGTGTGCATCACACAGAGGTCCTTAACGGCTAGGTTTTAGCGTTGTCTCTATAGAAATGCCTCTGGATGCTGCTTCCTCAACAGAGCTGTAAACATGATCTATAGTCTGTTTGTTGCTCTACTTCAATTTATGTTCCCAGAGCTCCCAGTCTCTGTGTTTCCTTCCCAGTAAAAGACAGAACAATCTGCATTGGTCTGAATTGTAATTGTTTTCAAATATTCACATTTTATATGCTTCAGATAACCACAATGTTTCTGTTCACGTCAGTGTAATCATTGTCCAAATACTGTAAAACAAACAGTGTTTAATATGATAACATAACAAATGATTAAATATGATGATAAATGATCTGCTGTTCAGTCGAACCAATCGTGCCTGTTTCAAGACCACAGTCTGTAAATGTGTGGCGTCTGATCTCATATGAACCGCTTTGTGAGGTTTTGGATCCATATTGCCTTCATGCTTTTCCAAGATGGTCAAAGGTTCCATATATACTGTATGCTAAAATATATTTTCTACCAATATATTTTTAGTTTTATAGTTAAAAAATAATAAATACATTTTTAAAACCATTTAAAATTATAGTTTGCCCTCTAAATAATTACCTAAATATATTTAAAAATATTTCCATATTTTTTCAAGTATATATTTTCTACCAATATATTTAACTTTAGCCTATAAATATAAATATTTTTATATATATTTAAAAGCATTTAAAATATATATTTTGCTCTCTATATATGCATGATATTTAAGTATATTTGCATTGATAAGAGAAATGCATTCACTTATGTCAAATTTGAAGAAAATCTTTATTTGTTTTCAGTAACGTGAATATATAACACATAAGTAGGCTATTCCTTCACACATTTGCATTTAGCTATTGTAAGATTGGAAATGTATTTTCTTGCCCCTGAAATACATATTGAAATATATTTTGGAATATGATGATTGAAACTAAATATATTTTCAATTTCAAAAATATATTTCATTTATTAATTTATTTATAAATAAATAAACAAAAACATTATTTATGTGGTGATATGAGTTCCATGATAAAATGGGTTGGAAGCAGCATTATCATATTTCTATTTAAGCAGAATTTGATTTGATTTGTCAGGATCTTACCTCATCCTCGTGTTACTCATATCTGTATCACAAATAAGTTCTCTGAACCCAGTTTTTAATGGTCTTCTAAGATAAAAGAACTGGATGTATTATGAAGACATCCTCCTCAATAAGAGCAAGACAACTTTCCACTTTGTGAATGAAACTAACATTTATTAAGACAAACATGCAAAACAACTCATTCTGATCTTTCTGATGTTAACTTAATGAATGAATTAGCATAGCAAGTTTATTGTTATCCCTGATCACTTCAGTCTGATCATTCGAGCGCCACGTTTCTGAGTGGATTGTTTTGTGAACATGTCATGCATTTATGCACAGAAGCTGGATTGAGATGTTGGAGCTAAAACTGCACTTCATGTACTCTATCCTATTCATATTCAGTGAGGCTATTTACAAAGATACAGTGGCAAACAGTGTTTTTCACATTATAAGTGGCCCTCGAGGGACCAGATAACATTATAAAATGCATATGAACCTATATTCTCGTACATGGTTTTAAATGAGCAGCTGAGGACAGCTGGCTTCTGTCCACTCAAAATGAGAAATGCAATTTTCATACTGACTTTTTGCCCTTGGAACATTTTGTGCCGTGATACAGAGGGATGTGAGATCTTTTCTTTGTCAACAGAAAACAGAACCTCTTCCTGAAAGAGATGAAAATGTGGTTTGCAGACGAATCTTTCTGCCCCCTGCTGTGGAGCTGAAAGACGGAGCACTGCTTACATGCCACAGTTTGACTCTTGGGAACGTTTATTCACCCGAAAATAAGAATTCTGTCACTATTTATTCACCTTCATGTCGTTCCAAACACAGATGCTGTTATTGTTTGGTAAAACCATGCATTTTGGAAGCGACTCTTGTTTTCGAATCGTTTGTTAATGATGGTCCAGTGATGGAGTCGTGCCTACAAATACCTCATTTTAAAAAATGGTACACTACCGGTTTGGAATAATTAAGTTTTTTTAATTTTATGAAAGAAGTCTTTTCTGCTCACCAAGTCTGCATTTATGTGACCAAAAATACAGTAAAACAGTACTATTGTGAAATATTGTTACAATTTAAAATAACTGTTTTCTATGTACATATGCTATTAATATTTATATGATGATATTTTAATATGATATTATATGCAGCAACCATGTATGCCAACAGTATATATTTCCTGTATGCAATGGATAAAAGTGTCTGCTAAATGAATAAATGTAAATGTATACAAAAATCTGTATGTTTATATGTTTTTGTTTAGTAATATTTTAAATACATGTCCATCTTTCGAAGTGCTTTGCATATACTTACAGGTTTTAGGATGGATGTACATGTGTATGGTATATACACATCATGTGCAGGTCTTAAAATCTATTACAGGTATCGTAAAATACACATTTCTATAGGCTAGAGATATATGCTAATTATTATTGTTTATTATATTGTTAATTTCATATGTGTTTACTTCATATGACAATGTAGTTTATTATATGTAAATATTACATTTGGATATAGGATAAAAAATTGAACAGCACAGTTGCAAAATGTAGTCAAATTTGCTACCATTCTTCATAATTTTCTCCATAATTGATTAATGCATGTGTGAACTTGACGTAGATTAACTGGCCTGGTATTTCTGGCATGCAGAGTTTTGAATTTGGCAGACATTCATACTGAGAAACAGTTTCTTCTTTATTTCAGAATTAGTCTTATGCTGAATTAGTCAAATATGCTGCTTCAGACAAACCGTTTACCAAAAAAAGGTATCTCTACTCCGTGTGCAACACAAATATGTTTCCTTAAATGATTGCTGATTTCATCAAATGTCTGCTAAAGCTTGTATTTAAGCGTTGAGTTGACCAGAGGTGAGTGTATGATGGGAATTTGTGCAACTGTTAATATTTACATATTTGTCAGTAAGCTGTTTATTGAGTGCATGTCAGATCTGTAAACTCGTCAAAGGCTGTTTTACTGTTCCAGTCATGATCGTGCTGGACTCGTACACAGTTCAGTAGGGATGTAACGATTCACAATACTGGTTTCACGTTATGAATTTATCATGAAGAGAAATGATCAATGAAAAAGTGTCAAAATGCTGCACGTTTCTTTGTGAAATGGAAATAATTTAGTCAAATAACAACATTTTTAAAACAAATCCTAAGTCAAATAAATGTATAAACTAATAGTACAAATAAAATAAATGGTTTGATATAAACAGGCTTTGCTCTTTCCAAGCTTGGATTTATTGATTTATTTAAGAAATGTCAGCATGTCCACATTTTCCATCAAAACATGGACCTAGTATAGAAAAAGCATTTAAAGCAAAAATCGAATGGTCCAACTTTAGCTTTGTGAAATGATGCTTCATAAAAGCACACAGGCTGAATGAGATGCAGATTCACTTTCTGACAGCAGGTGGCGCTTATGGAACAGCAGCGATACAGTGTTTCCTTGGTTACCGCTGTAAACAAAGCAGCTCTGCACTTAAAAACACTGCTTTAACATGCATTATACAGAGACGAGATGATCTAAACTCTTCTGAAGAGAGTCAGTTCTCCTCCGAGATACATTCAGATAAACTCCCACACCCAACGACTCGGGGAGCATCGTCACATCCCTACAATTCAGACAGGGTTTGCTTTTAGTAAAACATTTTGCTTTAGTATTTTGATTTTTTTAAATATTTTTTTCAGACATTTCGACCAATCAGCAGCGGCTATAGCCCCACTCCCAAGAGTCCATCCCCCAAGAGTCCCATCACAGGCGCTGTGCCCTACAACAACGGCAACTCCAGACCTACGTACAACAATCCAGCAGGCCTGTATTCACACAATAACGGAAATGGTGCCCTACCGAAGCAGATGGCAGGTCTCAGTCTGGGCTCCCCTCACAGGTGCGCCATTTCACAGCTTTTCACTCATGCACAGGAATATAGCATTTGTCTTTGAATAACAATTAGACAAAGCACGCTAGGTAAATTAGGTCAGTTCTGATTTCACATTAACTGCTGCTTCTAGCCAGCACAAACCACACTGCTCTTGCAACGGCCAGAAACTGATATTTATGATCCTCGCAAGGCTGTGATTTATCAAGCAAGCAATTTTGAGCATCTTTCCCATGTTGGAAATCTACAGCGCAGGTCCTGTCTTCACTCAGAGCACTACACGACAATAAACACTTCAGGCTGTAAGATATTACAGCTCTTCGTGCCTATTGTTATGAGAAAACGAGTTCGTGTTAGAACTGGATAGTGAGTGAAGAGTCTTCAGGGGACATCTGCTGCACTGATATGTGCAAAACACCCTTGAGTTATGTTAGATAAGGGGGATAGAGAAGCATTTGGTTGCTTGTTTACTCTGAAGATGACAAATCCACTGTTTATGAATTCCTCCTGTACTTAAGGTAGAAGTTGTCATAACACTGATCACTCTCATGGAAACTTCCATCAGGAAAACCCTGCTGTGTACTTGAGGAAAAACCTCAGTGCCTTCAAAGGTCTTAATGCATACTCATTCTTCATCGTTAGGGTAATTCTTCTTAAACTTGTAAAATTAATATTAGTTTCAAAAATATGCCGTGCTCAAGATCAAGCACTTGAAGTGTGTTAATTATAACTTTTAGCTGTTGTTAGTTATTGATTTCTGTAATTGTATCAGTTCATTGAGAAAAACTCAAATTCATCAGATCTGTTGATAATAGATTAATTGATAATTGATTGTGCTGTTATTTTCAAATTATAAAGCATGTGATTTCTGGGAGTAACATCGGGGAAATTACTTCAATATTTCAAAAGTCCTAACAGGTGGAAAGTGATACCAGAAATATTTCTTCATGCCAGAAATAACTCATTGAACACAAAAGTAGTCAAACTATTTGTAAGTCACTTCTATTTTCACATAATTGGGATATTGTGATTAAAAAAGTAATAAATATGATTTCCAACTTTAACAATTGTGAGTTTAGTACAGTACACAGCTTTGCCGTGTTTAAACGTTTGACTGGAAGATTTTGAACAAATGTGTTGAGAAGTTTTAAATTACATTGGCTTCCATTGCTTCAGCTTTTACCGATAGCTTGATGCACTGAGAACGTGTTTAGCTCACTATGAAAACATGGATGTTTCTGGAAGAGAAAGAGATCTGAGTGTGTTTTCCTCTCAGTTTCAGCCCTGAACTGCCAGTGAATTCATCAGGCAACCGCAACGGTTTCGACCCGCAGTCAGACGTCTACAGGATGCTTCAGGACTACGAGGAACCTGTGTCCGCTCCCAAACAGTCTGGCTCCTTCAAGTACCTGCAGGGGATCCTGGAAGCTGAGGATGGGGGTCGGTTTGACTTTTTATTTCTCTCTCAAAATGGATGTTGAAATTCTTATTTACTGGTAATGTCCTATATAGTCTTTTTTCTGAGTATGCGATTTTAAAAATTGATATATCATATTTTTTTTCTGTGGTTTTATCAGTTTTACCTTTAAGTCTAAATAACTTGCATTTTTCTACTCATGTGAAATACATTAATATTTGCACTTCAAACATTAATAAACATTCTGCTAGCAAAGCAAACTTTTGTCTTCATCTTTTACAGATATGTATTATTGAGTCTCTATTGCACTTTAACATGTGATGACTTGTATTTTACTTGTGAAGTGACAGAATTATTTATTAATTATTTAATTATAATTTGAATTCCTTTGAAGAATTTGGGTTTCTGATATTAGAATTACAAGTATTTTGGGTCCCAGTTTTTGTAGCTTATTTGGATTTGTATTTGTATTTATTTTTGGTCTGATCATAGTAAACTGAAACTGTTTAATTCAAAAGTCCAAACATCACTCTAAAGTATGGGCCGTTCGTGAGTGAAATCTCAAATTGACTGAATGGTGAGTTTCCTGCATGCTTGCAATGTTAAGCACTGTATATCTGCTTGTAATGGTAAATAGTCTTAGCAATTTGTCCATCCATATCGAAAGTGAAAATATTGTCCAACAACACAGTTGGAACATTTGGGTCCAGATTTACTAGCAGTTTGCACCAGACCTTTTTTGGGGTTAAAAACTACTGTCAGGATTTACTAAAGACATAAGAGAAAAAGCATGGACTGAAGTTTTTTGCAGCTGACCTTGTTACATATACATTGGTAGGACTTTCCCTTTGAGACAGAACGTTTATGGGAGGAGAGGATTTAAATGCATGCAGTCTGATTTACAGTTGTCTGTTTACTGGTTTGCACCATTATTTAACCCCCCAAAAGCTATTTCTTTACACATTTTGTGCCGGTGTTGTTAGTAGATTACCTGCACCTGACTGTCATCGGCTCTGCTTGTTTGTGCTGCTCTTGGTAGATTGCATTGGCTATTATGGAAATGACCTGCTGCATCTGTATTCATTTGAGCATTGACAGTAAATCAACCACTGAACTTTCCACTCCCATCTGTGTTTTAATGTGATTGCGGTCTCATGCTAATTTATTCTGTTTAGTAAATCTGGCTCTTAATGTTTAATATGCATTTATGTGGAGGTCACCCCAACAAACTGTCCTGTTAAGGCTGGTTTTGAGTCGCTTGTGTATTAAAACAAGCTGCAGTTTACAGTCAAGTTACTCTTTTTAAAAAGTTTAGTAGCAAAAAGTAAACACATTAAATCTGCCTGAGGAGAAATGTCTTTTGAAATGTATAAAAATCTGTAAAAAAAAAAAATAAAATTGCACTTATCTCAGACTACAGTTCACAGAAAGGAGCTTGCAACTGAGCAAATGCCGTTAAAACGTGATGGCTGGAATGATTTTTAAAAAGCGCAGCACAGAATGCTTTTCCGCCATGTTGGCATCAAATAAAACAGTTGCCATGCCAACTTGATACTCAAACAAAAGCTTGCAATGCTTGCCCCGCCTCCGGGGTCTTCTGATTGGTCCATTGTTTTGAAGTTGACATTGATGAGTGGCACTGTGTGTAAAAGTTTGAAATTCTTTTAACTTGATGCGGTGTCTTAAAAACTGCTTATGTGCGCAGACGTTGCAGAAGATGTGAAACACGAGCGCAGTGGTCATACATCGTGTTTACGTAGAAAAACAATGTAAAAGTAGCGCATCGGAATGGAATAACGCGTTCTGTGTGAACGGCCCCTACAGATTCCACTTAGGGTGAGAGCAGTAAATTAGGTAAAACAGATACTGTATTTATAACTATTAAAATGAGAGAAATGTATGCAAGTCTATGCAGTGAATTTACACGAATCTACATGAACTTTTCACATTAGTATGTGCAAAGGGAACAATGACAACTGTGATGCAGCATTTTATCACAATGCTTTGCTATTTGCTTGTTAAATGCTACACTATTTTGAAGTTGTCATGCTACTTGCACTGATTCTTTCGGGCCAGGATCACTCCTGTAATGTCTTGCAGGCTAAAAAGCCCCCCAAACCGCTGTTTGTTATTTCATATAATCCCAGAAATGTGTTTAGTCTAAGCCTGATCCCGTAGAGAGGCTCTTAGACTGCGCTATACTTAAACTCTGTGTTCTCTCGCACACTGAATTAAAGCCCCGTGGAGCCGCAGGGCTCCAGAGATCAAGTGTTTAACTGTAATTAGTGGTATTCGTTGACAGGTTTGAAGTTGTAACCTGTTCCTGCAGTCATTGGGAATAACGTAGAGTTAATGATCTCACTTTGGCACAGCAACAGTCAGATGACACACATTGTAACATTTATCCGTCAGATTTGTCTCGGATGTTTCCTCATCCAGCAGCAGGGTGGTTTTCTCCACTGAGCTCATGCTACGCCGGCCCTGGTTTTAGGCTTGGCTTGAAACGGAGAAGATAGGCGGAGGCCTTGGCAG
The DNA here is from genome assembly GCA_027422405.1 of Ptychobarbus kaznakovi. Classification (NCBI taxonomy): domain Eukaryota; kingdom Metazoa; phylum Chordata; class Actinopteri; order Cypriniformes; family Cyprinidae; genus Ptychobarbus; species Ptychobarbus kaznakovi. Next base: position 17,904,853 of record CM049812.1, on the reverse strand, counting down.
CTGTGCTCCATACTTGGCCATATGGTTCGGCCCCAGCCGTGCCCTGAAGCTAACACACACCCGCGATTTTCAGCTACGTCTGCATGGAGAATAGCATCTGACCTGGGACTGAAGTGTGAAGGACATTCATTTCCGGCCATCTCTTGTTCCAGGGACAGCTGCTGAGCGCACATTTTGAGTTATTTCTCACTTTTTAAAGCAATAGTTCACCCAGAAATGAGAATTGTTCATGAATGTTATCTGAAGAGCAAATTTGTATGTGAATTAATGGAACAGCAGAATTGGGGATAGAGTTGGGGAAAGTTACTTTTATAAGTAATGCCTTACAGTATTTGCATTACTCTCTATAAAACGAATTGCGTTACTTAGTATATTTTTATGGAAAGTAATGTTATGTTACATTTGCATGAATTTTTCTCGTCGTGCCTGCTCTTACCAAAAAGTAGTATACTTTAATATATTATTAAGTAGTTTATTTTATTAAGTAGTAAGTAATAAGTGTACAAATATTAGTATACTAATAATAGTATACTTGTAAGTGTACTATTTCAATACTCCTTGGGACTAAATTGGCCCACTTTCTAGTATATAAGAGAATACTTTAAGTATAAAAGTAGTAATCTTTGAGTACACAACTAGTTTACATCAATGTTTTTTAGCTTTACTGCAACTATACTAAAAGTGAACGTATAGATATACTGATAGTTTACTAATGAAATACTTGTAGTAGCATTTTTGAACACAACGCCTCTGCACAGATGTCTCTCAACAGGAGGACAGAAGAGCTGTCAGTCAATACTTGGGAAACAAAGTAATGGCAGTATATAAATGAAAAAGTAACTTAGATATTTTCTTGTAAGTTAAAAAATAATGCATTACTTTACTAGTTACTTGAAAAAAGTAATCTGATTACATAACTCGTGTTACTTGTAATGCTTTACCCCAGCACCGTATTTTAATACACACAGTGGAGAGACAAAGTTAGTGGAGAAGATTAAGAGAAAGGAAGAATAGGAACAATAAACTTCAATAGTCCAGTAATGCACCTTAATATGCAACGCGGACGTAAGCTATTTTCTTTAGATGTGTGAGACTAACGAATCATCCGCTATAGGCAAATAATCAGAAGAATAACAGAGCAGTAAATGTTTGCACTATGAACCAATGTGTTTATGATTAAAAATAATATGAACATATAACCTATCAAACAGCATAACGAACTGTTTGTGTACAGATAAATGAACAGAAAGTGAATTGCACTGGAATATTTTTACCATTCATTTTATATGAATTATACTGTATTTCTACATTGTATAAATTTCTGCATCAAAATTTCCCACCGGCTTTTTAACAAATTGCACAACTTCCACTGCTCTGTCATTAAAGAAATATAACTGTCAACTTGTGACCTGATAACCAGTTGCATTACATTACATGAATTACTTGACTTCATTGAATTGTGTGACAGTAAACCTCTGTTTGCGGACACCAAAGAAATGAGAAGTGTCATATAGTGAAACCAACATATTGCAAAATTGTCCATGACTCCTCATACAGTATGAAGCAACAATTTTTAATTGTAAACTCAAAAATAGATTGTTTAATGGCAAGCATGTCGAAGATTAGTCAGCACACTAAGAGTTGATTCATTAACCCTAAAAAGAGCAGAACCACTTCTTCAACCTTTGTGATGTTGCTGTTTTAGAATAAATAAAGGTTACAAAGTCCACTCAAAACAGAAAACACTAAACCAGGGGTCACCAGACTCGGTCCTGGAGGGCCGGTGTCCTGCAGAGTTTTGCTGAAATCCTAATTAAACACACCTGAACCAGCTAATCGAGGTCTTACTAGGGTCACAGGCAAGTTGAAGCTAAACTCTGCAGGACACCGGCCCTCCAGGATCACGTTTGGTGACCCAAGAACTACAACAAAAACGGCTTGTTCCATTCTCAGATCCGGTATTAGTAGAAGAGTTGATTACTTACTGTATATGAGCATATCATATTCTGTGCACTTAACTTGAGTTTATTTCCTTGCAGGGGTCTCACCCGTGGACAGACATGGGGTCAAAGGCTTGCGTTCCCCTGTCAAATCCCCCGTGCCAAAGCTGGGCAGCCCCATTACGGCTCCTCTGGCACCCATCCCCGGCTTACAGAAGCTGCCGCAGTGCACACGCTGCGCAAACGGCATTGTGTAAGTGTGACGTTGTGCTTCTTATTGGTTTGTTGAAATACATAGCAAAATTTGCAGAGAAAAGCCCCCAAATGAACATTTAGTAAGACTATTGCATAGTATAGCATAGACATAGCAAATGACTTTGGAAGTCAATGTGTTTGTTTCCATGTCTTTGAACACGAGTCTACAAGCTTTAACTTGCTATTAATGAAAGACTTTAACAATAGCGGCACATTGATCGAGTATGTAATTGTTAATGAAGCCGGACCTGCTGCAGCATGTGTTCGTCCCGCTGCACAGGTGATCCAGATATTACTGTAAGGCACTTTCCCACAGTTCCCACTAAAACTGAGTAAACAGTGAGATCATATGATAAGGAAGTTCCACAGACGAGAGAAACAATGTGTCCATTGTGAATGCTGTTGACAGATATTATAGCGTTCAAATATAGAACTGTTCATTGAGATTAATAAGAGGAAGAAGATTTCCAGCTAACAAAAAAAACTCTGAGAACATATTTCTTCAAGTTCTAATGTGTTCTCTGAAGATACAAAATGTGCAGGTTTGGATATGTTTTACAAACATTTAAGAGAACATTACATTTCATCTTTTTCAACGTAACATTTATTTGAACGTTACTTTCGAATGTTCTCTAAACATTCTAAAACATCAGTAACATTTAAAAACAATGTTTTTAGAACATCATGAAAGACCAGACACCCTTTGCAACGTTACTTTGTTCATAACACCTTTGAACGAAACTTGTTGCAAACCACTTGTTCATAACGTGCGGGACTTGAACGTAACTTGGACTTGTTCATAACGTGCGGGAGAACCTTGGACTTGTTCATAACGTGCGGGAGAAACTTGCGCGGGAGAACCTTGGACTTGTTCATAACGTGCGGGAGAACCTTGGACTTGTTCAAAACGTGCGGGAGAAACCTTGGAAACTGTTCATAACGTGTTCAGGAGAAACCTTGGACTTGTTCATAACGTGCGGGAGAACCTTGGACTTGTTCATAACGTGCAGGAGAACCTTGGACTTGTTCATAACGTGCAGGAGAACCTTGGACTTGTTCATAACGTGCAGGAGAACCTTGGATTTGTTCATAACGTACGGGAGAACCTTGGACTTGTTCATAACGTGCGGGAGAACCTTGGACTTGTTCATAACGTGCGGGAGAACCTTGGACTTGTTCATAACGTGCGGGAGAACCTTGGACTTGTTCATAACGTGCGGGAGAACCTTGGACTTGTTCATAACGTGCGGGAGAACCTTGGACTTGTTCATAACGTGCGGGAGAACCTTGGACTTGTTCATAACGTGCGGGAGAACCTTGGACGTGCTCTGTTAGCTGGGTTAGTGATGTGGATTCAATCAGCCGTCCGTCAGGTTCACATAACAGACGTTTGTCCAGGACAGTAGCTTTCTGTTCTGTTTTATGTCTCGGTTGTGTCAGATTAGCCAGGAATTTATCGTTTACTCTGTTTCTGAACAAACGTTATCTATATAATCCTGCTTTAGAAATTGTTTGCCATATTCTCATACAAGCCCATCCATAGAGGTCTGTAGTATTGGAATAGTTTTTAAAGAAAATATAGTCAAACATTTCTGCAGATGAAAAAAGTTAAGTACATTTTTGTATTGTCTAATTAAACATAATGGTTTAAATCAATTCTGTTCAGTTCGTCTAAAAGAAAACAACACTTCCTCATAGAAACATGAAAAGAAACCAGTTTTGTTGTTGATTTATATTTTTAAAAAGACATCACAGTAAACTTTAAGCTTGTTCAAAGTTAGCTTTATTTATACTAAGAAAAAAATTAAATAACAAATAATTTAAATAAATGATAATGAGCACTCTTTCATATTATAGCTATTTCTTGTGTCTAAAGCAAATATAAATATGTTTTCTATACCTTTTGATTTTACTCTGCATGGATGTTTTTGAAAAAGAAATATGTTTGATTCAATATTTTGAAATCAAAATTTATGGTTTGAACCAAAACAATTTTAACTTGAGAAAAACTAGTACATTTGACAGTAACAAATTAGATTTGTTTGTATAAGTTGGCCCAAAGTATAATTATTTTAGTGCACAATACTACTTGAGAGGATGCACAGTATTTTTTAGCAATCAAATTTAACAATGTTCATTTTTTTTATTAATGTATTTCTTAAAAATAACCTTTTTACATTGAAAATATATTTCAAAAGTTTGTAAGGAAAATGTACTTGGATACTCCAAATTGTGTTGCAATTGGAATGAAACATTTATAAAGCATAAACACTTAAAAGTGTTTATAAGATTTGTCCTTAAAATCCCAGAGCATTAAAGTATAATAAGTGAGATTTAAGAAGTGTCTTCTCACAGGGGAACCATCGTGAAGGCCAGAGACAAGCTCTATCACCCCGACTGCTTCGTGTGTGACGACTGTGGGCTGAATCTAAAGCAGAAAGGATACTTCTTCATCGATGAGAATCTGTATTGCGAGACGCACGCCATGGCCCGTGTGCAGCCTCCTGAGGGCTACGACGTGGTGGCCGTGTATCCCAACTCCAAAGTGGAACTGGTCTAAGCACACACACACACACACACACACACACACACACACACACACACACACACACACACACACACACACAGGTCTTCCTTGAGGACTCAGCTCGGCGAAGTGGAAATGAGAATAACAAACTAAAATGTATTTTTCAGTCCCTGCTCAACTTTAACCTGGACTCTGTAGTTTGTTAACCTGCAGTTCAGCTCGTACTGAAATCGAGCAGCACTTATTACTTAAGTTAGACAGCCTTCCTAACATTCGTACAGAGCAGTTTGGTGTTGCTTTAAGAGGAAAGTTTGAAACGCAAGATAACGGAATAGACAAAACAACATGCTCCAGAAGAACATCTGTTCACCTAAATTCCAGTGGCACACCAGCGAAAAGACCACGAAGAATGTCTCGAGTCATGTGGAAAATGGAAATGGTATTCATTTATTCAGAAAGTTTGGGACGGTGTGTTTATTCTTTGGCTAAGAAGCTAAGACGTGTGTGTGTTTTTTCCGATGATCTAGCTTCCATCACACAAACCCAACTTTATCTTTGCCGTAAACTGAAGAAGAGACTGCATTTGATTGGCTCTGAGCAAGTTTATGCTATATGCATGTTGTATGTGAATGTGATTTGACACCTAATGACAGTTTTCTGTCGTAAATATGCATTGCATTCTCAGAAGAAACATCTATGCACTGTTTTCTCGTTCACATCAGCTATCAAGCAACCATTTGAAGAGAATATTGCTAAATCACACCAGCATCTTTTATCTATTTAGGATGTTTTCTGCTATAAAGCTAGCTTGCTGAAAACACTTGGTTTAATTACACAGACGTTTCCTTGAGAACTGATGTTCGTTACTTCCACAGTAACACAAAAACACATGCACAATAGCGCCACACGGTCCAAATGTGTGGGCCAAGCGATTCTGACTGCGTTTGCATATTTGCGTACAGTATGTGATTTAAACTAGATTTATTTTGATGGTTTGGATGACTTCATGTAAAACGAAACTAGAATAGTAAAGTAGATATACTTCTATTTTTTGGCTTTTCTTTAAGTGGTGAGGCTTTTGTAAATTCTGTACAAAATGAGAAATGTTTGTTTTTCTAGTTTCTTATGAATGATATATATGTGTGGGTTTTAAAAACGAGTAACATATAACTCTACTTTGAATGCTAACAGATCGTCTTTCAACTGAAAAGTGAAAACAGTTACTTATAGTCATTTTAATGTAATAATGTGTCATTCCAGCCCCTTCTGACTTTCCTCTGTGGAACACAAATGAATAATGCTCGTGGTGTACAGATGCAGTTAAGCTACTAACAAGCAGCATGAAAGTATTATAAAAATAGTCTGTATGACTTATGTGCTGCAGTGTGAGTTCTCTGAAGCCAAACGATAAAATTGTATGTGGAAAAATTTGAAGTCATTATTGTGTTGCAGGTCAGTTTGACTCACATACACTGCTCTATAATCACACTGGTTTAACTATTTATTTCTTCTTAAAATGTTTCTCATTTACAGTCATTAATGTGTATGCAATGTTTCAACGCACATCATTTTTTTTTTCATAAAATTTGCCAAAAATCAACCGTTTGGAAAACAGCAAATAGTTTCGTTTCTCACAAGGCTTTGAGAATCTGACATAACAAAAGATCAGGTGCAATTTACAATAAGTACAAATAATATTAGATACATAGTCATAATTTGAATCTCGGTGTGCACATTTTTTTTTTGTCCATTCAGCTATTTTTTTATATATATATATATATGGTCAAATTGACCTCTAATACCATAGAGATAACAAAATAGAAATAAACGGAGATTAATACATTTCTCATATTTTGTATTTTTTTGTCTCTGACAAGCTGAAGTAGAGGTTTTCTGTTTTTAGTTGACTCCAACACAAATATAGTACCCAGATTTTTTACGCAACAGATGGATTAAGACACAAAATGCATCTAAAAACACTCATGAATGGTTTGTAAAAAGTGCAGTACAGAATGCCTCGTCTGTGACATAAAACACTTGCCATGCCAACTGTAAACAAAAGCTTGCCCCGCCTCCAGGGTCTTCTCATTGGTCCACTGTTTTGTTTTTGTTTTTTGCTTGACACAGCATCTTAAAATCGCAGCGCTCATGTGCAAGACGCGACCATCTAGTGCAGGTGTGTCAAACTCGGTTCCTGGAGGGCCGCAGCCCTGCAGAGTTTAGTTCCAACCCTGCTCCAACTCACATGCATGTAGTTTTCAAATAAGCCTTAATGACTTGATTAGCTGGATCAGATGTGTTTAATTAGAGTTACATCTAAACTCTGCAGGGCTCCGGCCCTCCAGGAACTGAGTTTGACACCCCTGATCTAGTGCATGTTTACATAGAAAAACAATAGAAAAATAGCGAATGGAAAAACCCGTTCTGTGTGAACGGCCCCTTACCATTCATTGAAAAGGTTTCCTCTGCCGTAGCTCTCAAATATCTTCCATATTCCCGTGATTTAAAAATCACATTGCATTAAACATCTCTGGTTCTCACATGAAGACCTTGATTAGCTAACTCAGGTGTGTTTAATTAGGACAGGAGCCAAACTAGAGCCATGCAAGTTTGGAATCACATCAAACCGAGCAACAGATTGTGTTATATTTGTTCACGTGTGGAAAAAAGGAAATAAAAATAAAACTGCAGGTTTATTTTGAGCAGAATGCTGACTGGGTTTGTGTCTGCGCCTCCCAGAGTTCCTGTGGATGCGTTTCCATACTATTTCCAAATAACCCTTTGCTGTTTTCATTGTCACCCGTATGCTTTTGCTTATCACACACACTCTGCATAAGTGACCAACATTAACAATCCTCCACTTTCACTGCAGTTGGCTTGTGTGAGTTTCCATGGTTTAAATGAGCATGTTTTCTTGAAGACATTTCACCCAGGTTTGCATGTAAAATGAGAGGCGTTTGTGTTTTCAGCTGTCAAGGTCAAACTGCTCTTCTGATGCATGGCTCTCGCTCAGCGGCCGCTTCATAATCAGAAGCAGAACTAGTTCACATTCCATTTCTACTTTTCCTCTATCGCTCACCATCTCCAACCACAACGAGGGCTGTTGCAGTTATGTGAAAGAAAATGACTCGGTGGTTAATATTGCGGCAAACCCTCGGACTCTCCATCACTTTTGCCGAGCTTGACTCAGTGAATGCTTCAGGTCGGGTCATGCTAAAAATATTGTGGAGCATGTTGGTACTTCATACTGAGGCGTTTTCTTCTCAAAACTGTGTGGTTAAGGGTGAAACAAAAAATGAAATGAATTATAGATTATAGATTTCTGCTAATGAATAATGAGATTTCTCCCACTGTGATGATGTAGTGCCCCCGATTTATAGCTTGTATCGTTTATACTTTTTAACACTTTTATTACACTCACATTTGACAAATAATTTAAAACTGGTAAACAAATATAATCTTTAAAGCATTGACTCATAATTCAAATTAATGCAATCTTCATTTGTGGGCCATATCTTGATATGGTCAAAAGTGACCGAAGCTTTGAAATGTAACTTTTTTTTCAGGAAAGTCAATCTAATATATTTTTGTCAACAATATTTTGTATTATTATTTAGAATTTGGGGGTGATTTTATGATACTCTGCAATATTTATAAAATTTAATGAGCTATTTTTACCAATATTTTTTTTCGTATTCTTTCGCATTTTCCAATAATTTCCTGTGTTCTACCAAGTTCATCCACTTCCGCACATTTTTTTTTTACAAATTCCATTTATTTCCCATGTCCGTCATTTTTTAACATGAAAGTGTTACTTTTAATGTTTTGACCTTTTAACATGTCCAAATTATGTCCATGATTTTTTTGTGTATTCACATAGCTAATGCAACAAAAGTTTACCAAGTATCATTTCATTCCGATGAAGCTAAAACTAAAAAAAAAAAAAAGTGACTGTAGAGGACCAGAGGATTTTAAGGCTAAAATATCCACTTGTGAGTCAATATGCATGTCTTAATACTCTGTAGAAAGTTCTGTGGTTGCTTGGCTAGATAAACAAATAATATTTGAGAACTTCTCAGGAAATTCTCTTTAGATCATTTCTTCCTCAATAAAATGTTCATGAACTTCTGAACTTCATGAACCCTGACTTCTTAAGCACCAGGAAGACAAAGTGTGCTAGTGAACAGCATGAACACACCACCTTCCGCGAGACTAGCACAAACCAGCATGGAAAGTTATGGTCATTTCAGTGGGGTCACTAGTTTTGAAGCGTCAGAAAGATCCGCTGGGAGATCCAGAGGCATGCATACAGAAGCAGATCTCTTGTGCTGAGTCAGAGAGTGCTGGCAGCACACTTCTCAAGACCAAGTTTGGACAAAACTGTGGAAGGCAGATGTGGAGAGGGCTGGGATGGAGTATGGTTTAGATTAAGAGCGGAAAAATAGAAGCAGATATCTGAAGATCTTCCTTTGCAACATAGCTCAAAATAAACCAACAGCCTTGTGTATTGTAAAAAGCCATCAGCAATCGTTAAACAACCATCAGAAGATGTCTCAAAAAACTCCTGAAGGCCAACTCCACTTCTGTGCCAAGACTCTACAACAACTAGTCAGAAATAAAGTGAATTACGAGCATATACCAGAACATTTCATTGGTCACAAATATGCTTAATAAAGTGTTCTGGCATGTAATATAATAGTAACTGCTATAGTCTTTAGTAGAATTTATCATACAAGACAAGAAGCAAACAGGATTTGATGAAAGAGTATTTCCTTGCTTTAGTGTAGTGTCATGGAAAAGTTAACAGGGGAAAAAGCCATTTAATTGTTGCATTGTTAATTTTAACAACTGGTACCTGACATAGAACTGGAAATGGATAACTGATCATTTTTGCAAAATCTTTTCCATAACGAATGACTGGAAATCACTGAAATGTGTTGGTGAAAAGATTGGGAACCTCTTCTGAAACTCTTTCTTTACTGTATTTATGTGTGACAAAATGGCAAACATATAGCAGAGCAAACCGCAGGATAATTAGTGGTTTCACAGAATCCAATATCCAGCGGCTTCTCAAAACAGTTCATATGAAGTCATCGTCTTACTACACAAAGTTCCCAAAGTGTGTTAAATGAGGTCATTAGAGGGAAACCCCTGCTCTGCCAAGCTTTAATAAAACAATAAATGTTCTTTCATGTATAGCCAGAATAACCCGCATTGCCAAGTGCATGGTTTCCCTGCAGAACTTTTAAACTCGGTTTTTGTTTCACAGATTGCATACTATAGAATGTTTTCTATAGAAATGTTTGCATGAACATACAGGCTTACAGTGGATGGTTTTGCAAATAGAGGGACTGTGTGTGTGCATTGAGAATGTGTAGGGTTTTGTTCTGTTTGGGCTTCAAATAGTAAATGGAGGGCCTCATAGTGAAGTCTCCGCCTCAGACGAACCGTTGGCTGAATGTCTGACGCATACACAAAATACAAACACTCAAGGAGTCTCGAAGTCGTCATCTGATTGGGTTATTTCTACAGGATTTCAGGGAGACGTGTGTCGTGTTACACCCGGAAACAACGTTGTTGTGACTCCAAAACCCCTTATGGAAGAAGAAAGCTGTCGTGTTTATAACTGTGACAGTGATCATTTATCAGAATCAACTAAATGCTGGATTTTCAAAATATGTGAAATTCAAAGCACCATCGTTGCAGTAAACTTGCATGACATTCTTGAATTATTTATTTATTAGTTGCATGTCAGTCTGTCATTGTATAGACATCTACTTTACATTTTAACGCCTCTGAACCAAACAAACTGTGGCTTTACATGTGTGCCAGATGGTCCTTGGTCAGTGGAAGTTGTAAAGGAGTCTGAAGTTCTGGTTATGGGAGACTATACACAGTGTAACCCCTCTTTGAGATGATTCTTATCCTGGTATTACCTACCTGCCAAGTGTGTTATTTAAATGTGATTAATAAACTTTATTTCTTATTTCTCTCTAGAACTGAAGTATGGTTCATATTTCCAGGTCTTTTTAATGTGACACACAGGTGTAATATATTAATGGAGGAATCGCACCACTGGGGCCGTGAGAAGATCCTCTGATGCAGCTGTGACAGAATCCTCTTGGACCAGAGCAGCTTTAGAAGAAACCTCTGTGACTAGAGAGGGACCAGAGCAGCTTTAGAAGAAACCTCTGTGACTAGAGAGGGACCAGAGCAGCTTTAGAAGGAACCTCTGTGACTAGAGAGGGACCAGAGCAGCTTTAGAAGAAACCTCTGTGACTAGAGAGGGACCAGAGCAGCTTTAGAAGGAACCTCTGTGACTAGAGAGGAACCAGAGCAGCTTTAGAATGAACCTCTGTGACTAGAGAGGGACCTAGAGCAGCTTTAGAAGGAACCTCTGTGACTAGAGAGGGACCAGAGCAGCTTTAGAAGGAACCTCTGTGACTAGAGAGGGACCAGAGCAGCTTTAGAAGAAACCTCTGTGACTAGAGAGGGACTGAAGCAGCTTTAGAAGGAACCTCTGTGACTAGAGAGGGACCAGAGCAGCTTTAGAAGAACCTCTGTGACTAGAGAGGGACCAGAGCAGCTTTAGAAGGAACCTCTGTGACTAGAGAGGGACCAGAGCAGCTTTAGAAGGAACCTCTGTGACTAGAGAGGGACCAGAGCAGCTTTAGAAGGAACCTCTGTGACTAGAGAGGGACCAGAGCAGCTTTAGAAGGAACCTCTGTGACTAGAGAGGGACCAGAGCAGCTTTAGAAGGAACCTCTGTGACTAGAGAGGGACTGAAGCAGCTTTAGAAGGAACCTCTGTGACTAGAGAGGGACCAGAGCAGCTTTAGAAGAAACCTCTGTGACTAGAGAGGGACCAGAGCAGCTTTAGAAGGAACCTCTGTGACTAGAGAGGGACCAGAGCAGCTTTAGAAGAAACCTCTGTGACTAGAGAGGGACCGGAGCAGCTTTAGAAGAACCTCTGTGACTAGAGAGGGACTGAAGCAGCTTTAGAAGGAACCTCTGTGACTAGAGAGGGACTGAAGCAGCTTTAGAAGGAACCTCTGTGACTAGAGAGGGACCAGAGCAGCTTTAGAAGGAACCTCTGTGACTAGAGAGGGACCAGAGCAGCTTTAGAAGAAACCTCTGTGACTAGAGAGGGACCAGAGCAGCTTTAGAAGGAACCTCTGTGACTAGAGAGGGACCAGAGCAGCTTTAGAAGGAACCTCTGTGACTAGAGAGGGACCAGAGCAGCTTTAGAAGGAACCTCTGTGACTAGAGAGGGACCAGAGCAGCTTTAGAAGAAACCTCTGTGACTAGAGAGGGACTGAAGCAGCTTTAGAAGGAACCTCTGTGACTAGAGAGGGACCAGAGCAGCTTTAGAAGGAACCTCTGTGACTAGAGAGGGACCAGAGCAGCTTTAGAAGGAACCTCTGTGACTAGAGAGGGACCAGAGCAGCTTTAGAAGAAACATCTGTGACTAGAGAGGGACCAGAGCAGCTTTAGAAGGAACCTCTGTGACAAGAGAAGGCCCAGAGCAGCTTTAGAAGGAACCTCTGTGACTAGAGAGGGACCAGAGCAGCTTTAGAAAGAACCTCTGTGACTAGAGAGGGACCAGAGCAGCTTTAGAAGGAACCTCTGTGACTAGAGAGGGACCAGAGCAGCTTTAGAAGGAACCTCTGTGACTAGAGAGGGACCAGAGCAGCTTTAGAAGGAACCTCTGTGACTAGAGAGGGACTGAAGCAGCTTTAGAAGGAACCTCTGTGACTAGAGAGGGACCAGAGCAGCTTTAGAAGAAACCTCTGTGACTAGAGAGGGACCAGAGCAGCTTTAGAAGAAACCTCTGTGACTAGAGAGGGACCAGAGCAGCTTTAGAAGAAACCTCTGTGACTAGAGAGGGACCAGAGCAGCTTTAGAAGAAACCTCTGTGACTAGAGAGGGACCAGAGCAGCTTTAGAAGAAACCTCTGTGACTAGAGAGGGACTGAAGCAGCTTTAGAAGAAACCTCTGTGACTAGAGAGGGACCAGAAGCAGCTTTAGAAGGAACCTCTGTGACTAGAGAGGGACTGAAGCAGCTTTAGAAGAAACCTCTGTGACTAGAGAGGGACCAGAGCAGCTTTAGAAGGAACCTCTGTGACTAGAGAGGGACCAGAGCAGCTTTAGAAGGAACCTCTGTGACTAGAGAGGGACCAGAGCAGCTTTAGAAGGAACCTCTGTGACTAGAGAGGGACCAGAGCAGCTTTAGAAGAAACCTCTGTGACTAGAGAGGGACCAGAGCAGCTTTAGAAGGAACCTCTGTGACTAGAGAGGGACCAGAGCAGCTTTAGAAGAAACCTCTTTGACTAAAGAGGGACCAGAGCAGCTTTAGAAGAAACCTCTGTGACTAGAGAGGGACCAGAGCAGCTTTAGAAGGAAACCTCTGTGACTAGAGAGGGACCGCGAGCAGCTTTAGAAGAAACCTCTGTTACTAGAGAGGGACTGAAGCGCTTTAGAAGGAACCTCTGTGACTAGAGAGGGACCAGAGCAGCTTTAGAAGAAACCTCTGTGACTAGAGAGGACCAGAGCAGCTTTAGAAGGAATCCTCTGTGACTAGAGAGGGACCAGAGCAGCTATAGCAAGGAACCTGTGGAGATCTGTGACTAGAGAGGGACTGAAGCAGCTTTAGAAGAAACCTCTGTGACTAGAGAGGGACATTCAGAGCAGCTTTAGAAGGAACCTCTGTGACAGAGAGGGACTGAAGTTTTCACATGCTTTAGAAGAATCTGTGACTAGAGAGGGACCAGAGCAGCTTTAGAAGGAACCTTGTGACTATAGAGGGACCAGAGCAGCTTTACAGAAAGAACCTCTGTGACTAGAGAGGGACCTAAAAATATCTAGTTTGGCTGTTTGCAGCTTTAGAAGGAACCTCTGTGACTCACGAGAGAGAGGGACCAGAGCAGCTTTATGCTTTCGAAGGAACCTCTGTGACTAGAGAGGGACCAGCGCAGCTTTAGAAGGAACCTCTGTGACTAGAGAGGGACCAGATTTGCATCGCTTTATAAGGAACCTCTGTGACTATTTTGAGATGGGCTGAATCAGCTTTAGAAGAAACCTGGCCAGGATGTGACTAGAGAGGGACTGATGAAGCAGCTTTAGCAATATAAAGAAACCTCTGTGACTAGAGAGGGACCAGAGCAGCTTTAGAAGAAACCTCTGTGACTAGAGAGGGACCATGAGCACTAGAAGAAACCTCTGTGACTAGAGAGGGACTGAAGCAGCTTTAGAAGAAACCTCTGTGACTAGAGAGGGACAGAAGCAGCTTAATGCTAACGCTTCTGTTTCGGCAGCACTTGGGAAAGACCAGAGGCCATTTTTTCTTTTCTTTTTTTGAATGGATGTCAATGGAGGAGAGGCTTCACTACGCTGAATAAACAGCTTTTTAAAGGAAACGGCTTATCATTTAATGCACTGACATCCTATCTGCTAATCTTCAACATGTTTTACACTAAACAATACTTTTGGATTGAACTATCTTTAGAGTTTACCATGAAAAAAATGCTGTTTTATAAGAGAAGTCACTGATTTTTTGCGACAGGTGGGATTCAGCTCTTCTCATTCATTCCTATGATATTCGTAAACAGCGATTGAGTGTCGCACAACTCTGACTGAAATTCAATGACGTCAAGGCTGTAATGTGATTGGTTATTAATGTTATTAGATCTTTTAGCATGAACTTGACAGGGAGCTCTGTGTGACTCCATTATTAAAAATATGATTGGATGGTGCAATGCTTAACTAACTTAAATAATACAAAAAGTTCCCCAGAATGCACAAACTACCACCTCAAGCCAGATGCAAGGCTGACGCTCTTCACCATGACCTACAGGGGAACCTGAAACACAGTTACAAGTTACAAATTAGACACATAATTCATAAACATGTTTTGTTACGGCAGGTATGGCTGCATTATTCAAAACATAATACATATACACCTAAAATAATATATGGTCGAAAGTGTTTTATATGTTGGGCTATGACAGTAAACTCTTCTCAATAGTTCTCAGCTGTTGTGATACTTGAAATCTTGAAATATTAAACTTCTGTTTTAGCTGTATAAAACATTTATCACGTTGTGAAAAAGTACTTAATTATAAGTGATTATGATTTTGCTTTTTATATTATGTGTAAATGATTAAGAGACTTCTTAATGAGAAACAGAAAAGAAGATGCCAACCTCAAAAGCCTGCTCTTTTTCTATAGTAAATAGTATAGTAGATAGTAGTCATGCTATATGTCAAACCATTAACCCGCAGCAACAGTGAAACTAGCCCAGCCCGGTCTCGCTTCTCTCGCGCTCGCCTCCGTCAGTAACCGCAGCGCGAGGATGGAGCGCCGCCGTGTGGTCGATGCGTGTCAGTGCTGTGTGACAAATTACCCCGTTCACTTCTCACACTGTCCCATAATCAACTCCACAAACACCTGTGAATATACACGATAAACACCGTTGATACACACACACACAACACACACACACACACACACACACACACACACACACAATCATAGGGGCTCAAACAGAGCTGAGAGCGGGAGATTCTCACTGAAAAAAACTACAACATATATATATATATATATATTGTTTAATGACGAATGATATCATTTGTGGATGAATTAATTACTGTAAAATGTTTAGGTAGCCTAATAAACGTGTCAAAACACATAACATTTAAAAACATTTCAGTATATTTTACAGCATATCACCTGTTTGTTTGTTTTATTAATCTTTGTGTGGTTCTAAGTGTATAATTTCTGTATAAATATTGTAATAATTATTATCATTACGCACTAAGATAAGCTGATTTAGAGATTTATTTTAACAAACATTTAACAGCGAATGGATTGTTCTGTCTGATAGCTCTGTCAAACAGTTGCTGGTACCCATTGACTTCCAGTCTCTTTTTCCAGAGAAGCATACAGCTTTAGAAGAACATAAGAGTGGGTAAATGATGACAGAGTACTGTTCTATGGGTGAATTATCCTATTAACTGTTATATATATATATATATATATATATACACAGTTGGAGTCAAAAGTTTACATACACCTTGCAGAATCTGCAAAATGTGAATTATTTTACCAAGTAAGAGGGATCATACAACATGCATGTTGTTTTTTATTTAGTACTGACCTGAATAAATATTTCACATAAAGATGTGTCCACAAGAGAAAAGAAAAACCATGCATTAAGAGGCGGGGCGTGAAAACTTTTTGAATGTGAAGATCAGGGTAAAGAGCCCCGGCTCTTAATGCATGGTTTCTCCTTCTGGAGCATCGGTGAGTGTTTGAATCTTCTGTAATAGTTGCATATGAGTCCCGCAGCGGTCCTCGGTGTGAAAAGATGGATCTCAAAATCATACAGTCATTGTTGAAAAGGGTTAAATACACAAACATGCTGGAAAACCAAAGTATTTGTGTGAGCTGAAGGATTTTTCTGAAGAACAGCAGACAGTTTAACTGTTCAGGACAAACAAGAAGGACTCATGAACAACTATCACTAAACAAAAAAACACAGCTGTGGATTATTCAGATAACAACACGGTATTAAGAATCAAGTGTACACTTTTGAACGGGGTCATTTTTATAAATTCAACTCTTTTCTTCTCAGCATGTGGTTGTACACTGTTCATTTTATGTGAAAACTGGGCTCAGTGAACCAACTAGCAACACAACAACACAGCTTGGATCATTCTTTCTGGTAAGGGTTCACATTTGTGTAATTCTTTCAAGGTGCATGTAAACTTGAGTGCACTTTTGTATACGGGTCTTATAAATTCAACTAGTTTTCTCAGACAGAGTACATCTTTCCTTTGTGCAGCATCCCCAAAATTAGCTTCAGGCTGCCTAATAAATCATGCATAAAAGTGCTATGATCCAGTCTTTCTTGTCAGTGTCGGGCGCTGCTTTCTTTATGTGATGTAAATTGACAGGAAACTGTTCAGCTTATTTATTAGTATAAGACATAGGCTTCCTATAAAAATGGTTAGCTTGCGGGCAGCGTGATGTGAAGCCCTCTCGTGCTGAATTGTAGAGTATTTTGACCATCGACTCTAAAAAGTGCGTTTACCGCAGAGCACTGTCAAAAGACCGAAGTAGTGTAAAGACCATCGATCCTCTTTCTTACTGCTTGTTTCACTTCTGTTTTAGTTTTATAACTTATTCTTACTATGTGTAACTTGTTGTTGTTAGCATGTGTTTTTGACAGTGTTCTTTTTTTAGGATTACTGATAACTACTGCCGTTTGATTTATCTATTAAAATTTTACATAAATTATGTATGAATGTATTATGTCTTTTATAGGTCATTTCTTTAGTTTTAATAAATTTGAGTTATTTTAGTAACGTTACTTCAACATACTACATGGAAATTAAATACCATATATATATATATATGGTGTTTGGCTTAGTGTCATGTTAGAATCATTTTTATATTCATACCTTTGGTTGTTTTAATATTTAGAAATGTTTTTAGCTTTATTTTTTTCATTTAAATGTTTAGTTTTTAAATGTTGTTGTATGCATTTGTCATATTTAATTTCTCAATTTTCTTAAGTGTGTATATATAGTTTGTTACTTTTTCTTATTTGTAAGTCGCTTTTGATAAAGCGTCTGCTAAATGACTAAAGTAAAGACTAATGCACTGCAACTGTAGACACTCAACAGGACATGCATGATCTTCACATTCACTGGGTGTGAAAAGGAACTGCGAGCTCAGAGAAGTGTTGTTGAGATACGTTTGCAAATGTCACATGGTTGAAATTATAAAAATAAATAAGAGCAGGGGAAAAAACAGCTCTGGTCTTAGCACATTATTTTAAGATGAAAAGCAGGCATCTTAATGCTTGTTATATTTGATTGAATAAATACTTCTGCCATTTATTCTCTATTTTTAACTGAATAACAAGCATACAAGAAAGTCTATTCATGCTAACAAAAGTCAAGTGGAAGGAAAGAAGCAGCAGAATTCTGAGGACGTCTAATACACAAGCCTTAAACTATTAATAAATCCTTTCAGTTCTCCTCAGTGAAGACGACATCTAGTTCAGTACAATTCCTTTCAAACAATGAAGAGTAAAACCCTCAAATACTCCCCAGAAATGACTACAAGAACTAGCTTATATAACCGCTCCATCTGAATTACTCCTTAAAAACCAGTAGTGTTGCTTGAACTAAAACTGCTAAATATACAGAGAACGGTTTATTGCATGCAGGGCTCTAGACTAACTTTTTGCACTGGGTGCACTGGTGCGCCTAACTTTTTTTCTTAGGTGCACCAGCACAAAAGTTAGGTGCACCCAAATTTTCATATAGGCAATATTGACTAGTAAAACGACTAACTAACAATCTGGTCAACATAAAGTTCTTTATTTGAAGCACAATTCTACAAGAAAGGTAACTTACTGAAAAAGTGTTGCTGCTTAAACTGCTTCACTGAGCAGAGATTTAAACTTAAAACATCTCAAGATAAATAAAATCTAATTAAGTGTTTTAAGGGTGTCGAACTGAACATCTCGTGGCTATGTATATGGAATCCTCCATTCAGTTCTGCCCCTCAGCCAACTCCTGATTTGTCCTTCTTGATCTTGGCCTTGGCTAAACCACGACACTCTCTCTAGCATCAACATCTTTCACTTGCCCCCTCTACACTGATTCTGATCAGATTTCACTGTGTCTGAACGAAGGGATGCTCTAGTGCATGCTTCTCAACCCCCTTTAACATATAAAAAATCCGGTGCCCCCATCCCACCTCAGTACCAAAAAGCCTAAACATTATATATATATATATATATATATATCAAGGTATACATTTTATAACCAATTCTTACTATGTAAAAAATAAGTATACTTAAGCCTTTCGTGAATGAATCATTTTTATACTACCTTTTCTTGAATTAATATTTTTATTGTTTTTACTATTTTGTTTTCAATTAAATGTTTAGTTTTGAAATGTTGTTGTATGCATTTTATTTTTATATTCTTTATCCTTAAATGTGTTATATAGTTATATGTTATAAAATATAGTTTTAACTTTTAATTTTAATTTAGTTCTTTTTCTTATTTGTAATCGTTTTGATAAAATGGCTGCTAAATCTAAAAGTACTAAAGTAAAGAAAAAACCTGTTCTGTCTAATTGTCTCTCTGTTCCACTGTATTTTAATGCAGCCAAATTCTCAATAAAACAGTTTTACTTTATATATTTTTGTTTCTTGAACGGATAAAACTAAAATGACTGAAAAACCCCTTTAGAATACATAACCAGCTCTCCCTTCCAAAAACTAGTCTGCACAAAAATCCTAATTTTATTTTTGCAGTTGGCTGATGAAATCAAATAATACACAATATAAGACAAGACAATTCCTGTGCTGTATTTCAGCTATATTTGCATGCAAACTTAGAGAAGCAATAATATCTCTTTGCTCCTCTGTGAACAGAGCCGATACTGCCGCGTGGTTCGCGCCGCCGCGGCTATGCATTAAAGGGTCTATTTTCTGTGATGCAGATGACTAATGTTGTAGGAGCACACACACACACACACACACAAAGAGCCCACTGAGGGGGGCCCGCCCTTTATCATTGGTTTACTGATCTGTGTCTTGTTGAACAACAGAGAGATTTATCGCGGAGACTTGTTTTTTTTTCTCAACAGACTGCATTAATGCATGAAGGACCTGATTTACAAGATATATACATGTGTGTGTGTTACTTGGTTCAGAACGTGTCTTTTTTTCTGTTTAATAGGAGAAAGAGCCCACTGATTTCTCAGCCATAGAAATATCAGAAACTCCACCAGACGGCATGTTATTGCTCAGTTTGGACCTCTGAATGAAATTGAAGCGTTTTTTCTTCCTCAAATATATCCATATTTTTTGTATCATACTACATTTATATTTTTAGGGGGGAAATAAAGCTATGAATTCTTTATTTCTGCCATGTAAATGAAGAAACTGATGACTAAACAGATTATCAATCAAACAAAACTGAACCCTGCAGCTCCGTGTATAAATGAATGGGTACCAGCAACCTCTGAACGGACACTGAAGAAAAAAAGAGGCTGTTTTTTTGTGTAAAAAGTCAGTCATGTTTCATTTGATTACAGGATTACAATTTCTGTATTTACAATAATAAAAAAAAAAACTCCATTCAAATACATGAATAAACCCAGGCAACATGGTTTTCATTTGGACGATATAAAAAACAACTATTCACAGGCAAACTCATGGCCTTTGACCGACCCGCCGTCCACTATGACTCCGAACAGACACGACTGAAGATAGAAGATAGTTTTCATTTGACAAGTCTGCTGTTAAATTCACTGGAGCAATAATATCACACGAGTTCATTCTGAGCCAGCCTCGGCATCCTTAGACTTTCTCTTCTTTTTCTTCTTCTTAGCGCTCTCCGTAACCTGTGTGAGAGAGTACGTTCAGAATCAGTGCCATCAATCAATAATATCAATTGTCTATTAATATAATAATTTCAGTCAATCTCAAAATAAATGTAGAAACATGGTATATTTTAAATGGCATCTTTATGAAGTAGCCTATTATTAATGAAGGCCAGTATCATCGAGAGCGTTTACATACACCCTCTTAATGCGATTATAATGATGCGCCCGTGATGTACACGAATGACGGGACGCGCACCTGTAGTGGAGGCGAAGAAAGCAATGAGGAAAACAACGCACCGGTCCTCTCGGTTCCTTACCCTCATCCAGAAACGGCGAGCACGCGACGGCAGAAACGATGGTGGCCCCCCCACCGCTCTGGAATGTCTCTCTTTGAAAGCATCACATTTCTGCTCCCTACACAGGATTGCTCCCAAACAACTCAGGCTGCCACCGGTCTCTACACAGGGTTCCTTACCCTCATCCAGGGATTGCTCCCTACTCCCTGAGCGAAATCCGCGTTTACTTTACGAACATTCATACATATTTGCGCTGCGCAACGCAAACGAGTGTGAATTTACATCACATTTCTATGGGGCGCCGAAAAAGCGTGGAATCGCAGGGCACTTGCGTTTCAGCCATACAAAATCATTATGCAGAGCGGGGGGGCGCGAGGCATTAGACGTAAATAAATTAACAGCGGCCAGTAAACACCTGCTCTTTCGGAGTCCATCATTTGTGCTGTGCAATATGGTGTGAATAATGGCAGTAAAAATTATTGGAGAATAATAATAATAATGGAAAGTGCATTGTAAACGGGAGTAAGAGCTTTGCTCTTGACGTGTAAACATCATAATGCGATTAAGTCCTTACTCTGATTATTGGAAATAATCGCATTATTCGTGCGCATGTAAACGTAGTCATTGATATCAATACTGCTACTTTAAATGCATTAATTATAGCCATTATAAAAATGCAGAATAACGTCGTCACTTTTAACAGAAGATGAAGACTTGCCTCCGTTTCTTCCTCTGCTGGAGCCTCAGCCTCTTCTGCTCCCTTCAATTTCTTGTCTTTCTTTTTCTTCTTCTCCTTGATTTCTTCTGACTTCGTCTCCTTAGCAGCCGCCGCGTCACTTTCGTTTCCGCTCTCATCTCGCTTCCTCTAGAAAACCCAGAGAAATGTTGTTAATTCAATACCAATATGAAAGTGCAAATGTACCCATGCGCTCCAGAAGTCATACCTTTGATGGCGTCTCAGCAGCCTTGGCAGTCTTTTTCACCTTAGGTGGGCTAGGAGAGGAGAAATGAAACATGAGTTGAGTTCCAGACACACACGGCTCACGAGAGTGAAGGAAGCGTGTGAGGGTTTGTCCACAGAGCTCAGTGGCGGTCAGGCCCGCTGCAGACAGCACTGTCCTGGGCTCAGGGTTTGGCTTTAGCAGACAGACTCCCTCTAGGGTCACAGCAGACCAAAAAGGGATAACAGTCTGCAGAAACAGCAATACCTTCTCTTGATGGGATACTGTTTTTTTAAATATTTGGTCCTACTGATGATTTGCGACATCTTGTGGGCGCTTTAAATGGTGTTTACAACAATTACAAAGTGAATATGTGCATCCCGTCACTCGCTCTAGATTACTCACGGGATGTTTCTGGAGAATAAAACCCATTACGTGATCAACCATGGAGGAGATAACTACAACCGCGGCTTTGTCTCTGTTGTGGAAGTCCCAAATACACCAGAAAGCCAAACGCTGACGTGTCTGGTTTCATCCAGAGGCGGATGAGTATTAATCCTGCATTAATGCGCGTTACATTTTACTACTGTATATAAACTGACATTTGTTTATTGATAGCATCTCTGTAACCATGTTAATAACCAGATTTAAATTTAATTTTTCTTTGCTCCAGATACCCATCATACATTTCGGGGTTCCTAGACGGCTACAATAATGCGCTCTTCCATTTTCTGATACAACCAGATGTGTGAATAAGCTCTTCGCTGATTGGCTTCTGCGAGAATGCGTTGTGCAAATTTTTCAACTTGCGTGGAAGACGCGACTGAGGCGAACATTGCACGCTCACAGCAAACGCGTCGTGAATTCACCTCTATATGCATCGACTTTATGTAATCTACTCGTGTGAATAATTAAATTTGTGTTTTGTGTGAACACACCATAAGAACTGCTTGCAAGTTCATCATTACAGATGAAAGTGTCCACAGGTACATTATCTTCCTTTGCTCAATTTAATAATTTTTATCATGCATGTTATGTAATTGCTTGACATGTACATTAAGCTTAATGCTAAGAAACAGAAGCAAACTTTCACCAGAGTTGCCAGGTCAGTTTATAATAAGCAACTTTGGGCATGTTTTGGGCTCATAGATTTAGGAAGTCATGGATTGTGTTATTTAGAGGTTTATATCTAGGGCTATCGATTTAGCACATTAATCTGATGCGATCAATTATAGGGAATAAAATGTGTTCAAATTAACCTGTAAGTCATCTTGCATCGACTGATAAACATCATACAGGCCGACCAAAGGCCTGTTTCAGAAAACAAGTTTACCAAATAAGCCAGTGTATTTTAATTTGGTTCAAAATAAGTCAGACTAACTGAAATAAATCTGGCGTATTTGGTAAACTTGTTTTATGAAACCGGTCCCGACTGTGTGATGAAGCCTATGAATGCAGTTATACGAAGATTAAAGATATGACGGCACAAATGCTCCTATATGGGTTTGTCTTATTTTAAGATCATATGATATATTTAAGCAAGAGTGCTGTTGTTTTCCCCAAATATCTACATGATTGAATTGTATAAAATCACTTTTGCAATGAACAGAGTTTCATTTTTGACAATATTGACATGCGAGTCAATGATTCAGTGACTCGTTCGTAAAGACACTTGCTTAGTTTCTGAATGAATCAGTCTTTTCAACATTTGCCGTGTTATATATTTAAACAGCAAAAAACACAACGTCATGCAATTCCACAATGTAGCCTTAAAAGCGTTAAATCAATATTTGTAAAGCTACTTGTAAGCTATTTTACTCAGTGTTTTTAAAGACGATAATGACCTTTTGTTTGGCGCACATAGGACTAAATGCATAACTGATTTTATGTGATTTAGTGAGTGATGTTTCTCTTCTGTTTGAATGAACACTGGAGACAGAGGCAACAAACGCTCGGTTTTCCACCAAAATGGAG
Organism: Ptychobarbus kaznakovi; assembly: GCA_027422405.1. Lineage (NCBI taxonomy): Eukaryota > Metazoa > Chordata > Actinopteri > Cypriniformes > Cyprinidae > Ptychobarbus > Ptychobarbus kaznakovi. The sequence goes on along the minus strand of CM049812.1, from coordinate 17,881,510 downwards.
CTGTAATTTGTGCCATGCATGCATTTAAAGACTACATTACTGACCGTAACACATCCTACCAGTCTATTTTGACATCGGAAATAATTGTATCATGTAATGCAACAGGAAGTTCTTAAATCATCAAAAATGACATTTGCAGAGCTGTTATAGACTCTTTTGAAAATGCACCATTTGTTAGTCCTGTTGTGTTGAAAATAAAGATTTGTGATCTTAAGTAAAACATTCAATCTCGGCTCAGATGCAAGTGTACCTGAAGTCTACGTAGCTCTCTTTCCAGTCTGCAGGGGTGCTTCCGTTCGCTTTGCCATGTTTGTCTAGAAGTCCTTTCTGGATCATCATTTTCTTCTGACTGGCCTGAAATGCATGAGCTTTTAAAATACACGTAAACACCGGTTTCACCAATTAGCAGCGCGATTTCTCTGAACGTTTCTCACCTTCGGTCCAAGGCCCCATTTGCGCGGATACGTGTCTCGCTCCATAATGACCCTCTTGATTTTGGCGACAATACCGTGGTCACATGTGGATATGACGGCTGTTGTCATCAGGAGCAACCGCTGAGAAAAAACAACAACAAAATAACTCAAATCTGCAAAAGGACACGTGGCGGCTGTTACTCTGAATCCAGTATCTCACACAGCCATCAGTCTTGGGTGATAGATAGACGGTCATCTTTGCAGTAATGCTCATGCAATCTAGATCACATCATGTGGCTTAAAACGGTGCATGCTGGGGCGGAGAGATATTTTAACATTTACCTGTACAAATAGCTTCTCCTTTCGTAGTTATAATGACTATGTCTTGATTCAATTCAATACCATCTTCATACCGCAGGACGCCTGGTAGCATGATCTTAGCGCCGTAACATATAGCGTTCACCTGTTACACAACAAAGCCTCATTAGACCGGCAGACTTCAAACCTGGTCTGGAATGCTGAAGTCTATAATAAACAAGTTCTCATACAGCGCTGTCCTTCATGACGATCCTTTTGTAGGAGATGAGGAGTTTTTCCAGAGGGTAGATCACTCTCCTCAGGTAAGACTCGTCTTTGTTGTGGTCAAACTGCCACTGGGCATCCAACACGTCATGCATGGTCACCAGGTTATCCTTGGAGAAACAAACACTGGTATCAGCCAATGAAAACGCTTTTAATGTGGCCTTGATCCTTCAAACGTCTTGCAACAGATGAATTAAGAGTTTCTGATGCAAACATTTGCATTTTATGCGAGTAAATATTGTATTTGTTCATGCAATGCATGTACGGTATTGACAAATACAAGATTAGTTTTTCTTGGAAAAGCATCTGAAAAAATGCGGTCGTCTTATTGACATGTCGAAGTCTAGACCCTGAAAATAAACACCCATGACAATGTGGTGCCAAATACGCGCAAAACTAGTGTGCCAAGAAATACATAATGTACTGTATGTGTGTTTTGTAATGTTAGACCATCGCGAGTGAAAAGAAAAGCTTACAGCGGCACGAGTCGTGACTCACGTTAGCCTGATGGGAACAAACTTCCTCTAATCATTTTAAAACGCAAGACAGTACGCAGATTTGAAGACTACACTTCTACTGTTAATGACATTTTGCTAGGCTACTATATGGATAGCCTAATTGTTATAATTCAACTACCAGTTATTTTTATGGTTTACCAAAAAGTGTATATTTTAAATGTGATTGGTGGTATATTTTACCAGCATTTACCATACTTTCAAAAAATGTAATTTGAAAAATATGCAATATGAAAATAATTTAAGAAAAAACAAGATTTGGTTTTCAAAAAGTAAATCTTGAAAATGGAGGTCGTCTTATAATCAGGGTCAATACGGTAGTTTAATGTAGGCTGAAGTTTGATGAAGGTGGTCAAAGTATAACCACTTCATATTTCTATTGTCATCCAGCCATTTTCTGTACCAAAGGTTAATTACCAGAACTGGGGAGAAAGCCCAGATCTGAACTCAACACTTCGGCGAGCGTGTTTTCGATGTACCTTTTCACTCATCACACCCGAGCGCACTCGCCGCAGCTCCTGCATCTGACCGCCTACTCCCAGCAGCAGACCCATATGAACACACAGAGTCCGGATGTATGTGCCCGCTTCACAGCTCACCCAGAACACACCTGCACACCATACGAGAGCGTAGTTACCCTCAATCATGCACTTGTCCAAACAGAGTCATCGTAGGGCATGAAAGCCATCAGTCAAGGGTGATAGATAGCTGGTCATCTTTGCACAGAGTGCTAATGCAATCTATTTCACATCATGTGGCTTCAAAATAAGAGTCAACATCCAACTGCATTCACAATAGTGCTGGGTGATACGACAAAACAATAGATTCCATATTAAATACTATTGATATTTAAATCACGATACTTATGAACAGAGTTGGGGAAAGTTACTTTCAAAAGTAATGCATTACAATGTAGCATTACTTACATTTTATGCATTAAATTACTTTTGCATTTGTCACATAGGCTGGTCTCGCTTATTTTTTTTTCTTAATTAACAAAACAATATTTTTGGTAACCAAAGCTTAAGAAACTAAAGCTTTTCACTTTGAAAAAGTAACTGACACTTCGTTGTTCATTTAAAAGTAATTTAGAATTACTTCACTGGTTACTTGAAAAAAGTAATCTGATTACATAACTCGTAATGCATTACCTTACACTTTATTAATGGGGAAGGAAATGCTCTCCACTTGTTTGTTAGACCTTGAGAATGAACGCAAACAATTTTACAACAAAACTGCATTTTTATTTTTTGCTGCACAACATAACTGTATAAATTAAAATGCATGAACTAGATTGTATTTATATTTTGTTTTGCATATACTCATACAATTCTGTAATTGTAACCATTTCTGTAATAATTTACATCAAACTTGTGATGACAATCTTTGAGTTTCCGTGTTTGACAGCACTTTGTTTTTAATCAAACAAACGGTATAAAGCGGTAAAGTGACGCAGAGCAGCTCTGGAGATGAAGTTCACACGTTCATGTTATTATATATTTCAGTGACCCTGAAATCACTGAGTGTCACGCTTGTTTAAGTATCAGACGAAACTACAGCCTTCACTCACACAGAGACATGCAAACAGCTGCTCCATTTATTTTACTGTGGGATTATATGAATCCAAAGTAGAAATGTCCATAGATTATCATTATCGATATATTTTATCACCCAGCCTTATTTTTGTACAAAGTAAATAATAGAAATAAGGTGCAGATGTCATGTCGACTTCAATAAAACCTTTATAAGTTCCTACCTAATCGTCTCTCTGGATCATATTCAATAAGTTTGCTGTCATAGATGGTTCTCACTCGCAGCTGGCGCTTCACAGCAGCGATGAGCGGCGGCCTCTGGAACAGAGCTCCAGTCAAACACTCCAGAGCCTGCAGAGAACAGCACAAAACACTCAGCATCTCTCTCAGACGTCCGGAAGCCATATACAGTCACACGGTCCGCGTGTGCGTGTTCAGATGTGTCCGCTCTTCTTTGATGAAACCAGGCCCTCCAAACCTGCATGATCTTCCTGACCAGCGGCTGCAGAAGAACACTGCAGCGGAGAGCAGGAGACCAGAGAGAGAGGAGGCCCGGAGACACTCAGAGAATGGATAAAACACGCTCATCATCACACACACACAACAGCGAACCGCTGCGCTAACAACCTACACTATCTGCTGAATGAAGAGAAGTACTCAAGACTTCAGAATCTCAATGTCAGTAACAAGCATATGATTAAATATCGAGTTTGATACAAATGTGACTCAAACGACAGCATTCGCAGCACATTGTTGATTACCACAAACAAGAACCGGTTGATTTTTTGCCACTTTAAAGGCGTGATAAACTTTTTAATTTGACTGAACCATTGCAGATGCAGCGCTTTAAACCATAACAAACATTTGCGTGCCATCAATGCAAAACTATTTTATAGCAAGTAAAATGTAACTTGGCCAAAAAATAAGATGTTTTCCTATTTTTGAAGTACAGAAGTGCTCAAATCTTTCATGTTTCTTCACTGATTTTTAATATTGATCTGCTTAACAAATGTCTTGCATGTGTTTGTTTTAATGGTTGTGTTGGACTCGTCCCACCTTTCCAGACCTATTTTATCCTCTTTAAATCTAAGGAGAGAACAACCAGCTGTGTTTTTAACCCAATAAAACCGTTTCAAATTTGATAAATAATATATATAATGTCCCGAAACGATCAAAACATTGCTGATAATCCTGTTTATAAATTTGTTTATTCAAGAAAAAGCTCTTTAGTACAACTACAAATGTCCACGCCTGCACGAGTTTGTGCTGTGAAATATTTACTGATTTCATAAATTAAACATTACTTTGATTAGTAATATTTAAAGATGATACTTACTGGACTGAAGCAGGGTAGCTTTACTTGATTACCCAGACATCTTTTTTTTTACAAAAATCAGTGAGTCTCAAATATTATCATCAGGATTGAGGAACGATTATTTATTCATCTCTCAATAATCATTGCATTGTATTATGTTTTTAATCAAACTAAGTATTTCATCTTTTTTGGCCATACAAATAAATAACAGCACCTGCAGCGAACTTGAGCATTTTGCCCAGTTTGAGCCTCTGAATAAAACTGTTCTCCATATTCTCACCAAATCATACTAGGAGTAATATATATAACTCATAAAGGCCTCGTGTATCAAAAAATTAATATGCAGACCTATTTGATTTTGTCTAAAGGCTCAATAAACCTTTGATTTTTCCATCTAATTCATAATTCAGGGTTAAAGGACCAGTCAAATGTAATTGTGGTAATCAACATCATGGGGCCAAGCGCTGTTGACTGAGCTAAGAAGATCCCGTCACAATTCTGCACATTTACATCAGCTTGCTATAACATTTTTATTAAATAATAAAGGCTTTCAAAAGTTCATGCAAACGGATTCTTTAAGGACTCTGGCAATTAATAAATCTAATGTTTTTTGGTCCATTTTCTTAACATACAAAACTCCCTTTCTTTAGAATTAAATACATATATTTTTAAAAGATTTCTAACATCACATAGTACAGTAAGTACCAACTCGACTAGTTTAAAGCAGAACACAGTCCTACTTACCCTCGCTAGCTGGTGTTCGTTCTCTAGCGCATTGTGCAGCCGTACTATGCCCACATACTCTTTGCCTAAAAGCAACGGCACAAGAGTAGTAAGGACAGGCCACTAGTTTTACTGTAAGTGAGTGTGAACATATCAAACTCTTGATGTGGCAGCGTTACGGCCGACTCACCTGCGCTCTGCTGAGATTTGACCAGTCGTGTGGCCCGGTCCACGCACACGATCAGGCAGCCCGTGACTTTGGGGTCAAGAGTGCCGCTGTGGCCGGTTTTCTCCACACGAAGAATTCTCTTGATCCAAGCCACGACTTCATGGGAAGAGGGGTTTGCAGGTTTGTCCAGATTAATGAAACCAGTCCTGGGTGGATGGATCAAATAAAACACTTGTAGGAACTCGTGGTACAACTCATAAGCTTGCATTTTTGGAGAAACCATCAGTCAAGGGTGATAGATAGCAGGTCATCTTTGCACAGAGTGCTAATGCAATCTACGTCACATCATGTGGCTTTGTGTGGACTAATACTTTAGGGATGTAACAATTCACTCAACTCACCATGATACACAATACTAATTTCACCAGATTCTCATGACTAATACAATTATATTAAGGAAAATTTTAGGGATTTCTTTGTGAAACAAAAACAAAACAATTAGACAAAACCCAAACAAATAAACAACAATCTTCATATCAACAAACTAAGGCCTGTGCTCTTTCCATTTAAAATGAGGTGACCACTGCCTTTTAATCACGATCCAAACAAAGATGCATGCATGCAGCCTCAGCAGTTACTGATTTAAATAAAACTATAATCTCAAAGTTTGCAGAAAAAACTGAATGCTACGACTTTAGCTTTGTGAAACTATACTACATTAAAAATCTGAACGAAACCAAACCAGCAGATGGACTGAATGAGATGCAGATTCACTTTCTGACAGCAGGTGGCGCTTATGGAACAGCAGTGATACAGTGTTTCCTTGGTTACCGCTGTAAACAAAGTAGCACTGCACTTAAAAACACTGCTTTAACATGCATTATACAGAGACGAGATGACCATCTAAACTCTTCTGAAGAGAGTCAGTTCTCCTCCGAGATACATTCATATAAACTACACCCAACGTTATCGCGATTCGTTTAAGCAGCTCAACCGACTCGAACCGTTACATTTTCATAGATTTTCAACCGGCTCGGAGCATCGTCACATCCCTATAACTTATTAATCCAAGATTTCATACCTGACATAATCAAGCAGGTCCCTCTTGAGTGGATTGGAGCCATGTGGCAGAGGAGTGTAATGAGCCGTCCTGATGTTGAGCTTATCGAAGTTCTGTAGATGAGCAGGTTATAGGTCACAACAAGAAGCGACTAGATCAAAACCCAAGTTTGCATGTGTGATCAGACACGTCTATTCGTCTTTGCCAGAACCGGTCTGACCCTCGCACCAGCGCATCAGATCCCGCCGCGGCTGACCCAAATAGAACATCAGAGCAGCCGAGCAGAACCAGACCGCTGTAACCCTGCGGCCCAGAACGGACCACAAGGCCGCCGAGGGACAGAACCAGCAGCGCTCGGAGAATGGATAAACACGTTCATCACGCCACACATGAACTCGGTGAGAGGATTTGTGGGTAAACGGACACAGACCTTCAGCAGTAACGGCCATTGAGACGTGTCCAAGCTCGCGACCTTAGATTCAGGTTTGATGAGGAAGTCTCCGCTTTCTTGAATCTCCTGATGGCAACAATTAAAAAAATGTATTAGCAATCTGAAAATGACCAACATCTAGATTGAAATCAGGTGGTTGTGTCATAATACCAAAATACAAGTCTTCAATTCTTGAAATCATAAAAACTGTTTTAACGCGTCTTAGAAACTCGTAACTAAGATCGGTTCATTCAGTGGTCAAATACAGGGTTTCTGCAGGTTTAGGATGATACAATATTACGAAAATGTGCCACACTGCAAAACGGGATGCTCTTTCTCAGCATTTCTCTCTTGTTGACCAGTGTAAGTGTCTCAAATCAAGATACATTTACGATTTAAAAACCAGCCAACAGGCTCAGAAAAATCTACTTCATTTAAAACAAGATTTCATATCTTAATTTCCCATTAAGGAAATCAAGTACCTTAAGATAAGGTCATCTATTTATTTGTATTAAAAATCAAGACAAAAATATTGAGGAAAATATTTTACAACATGACTTTACGAATTTATGACTGCATTGAAACTGCATTTGTAACCTTCAATCCGTTGAGCACCATTTAAGTCCACTATACGGAGAGAAATATTGGGATGTTTTCCTCAAAAACCTTAATTTCTTTTGAACTGAAGACAGACATGGGGGAGATTCATTAAAGGTCCCATATTGTTAAGGCTGGGTATCAAGTTCGATACTTTTTAGGCATCGTATCGAATTGTCTCGATACTATCGAGTATCGAAAAACGTCTTGTTCGGCACCAAATTTCGATACCTAAGGGGTTAATCTCATCAACATCAGTGAGGCAATAAACCTGCAGCACTAGGTGTGTTCAAGTAAAAGCGATGCAGCACAGATCGATCAGTGTTTGACATCCGCGAGAGCGATTCAAAAGCGTACAGAGCAGTCATCATGTCTAAATTGATCAAACACGCTTATGATTAGCTGGTCGTTAGCTACTTTAAAAAACAAAAACTTACATTTAACGAATACAAAAAATGCTTCAAATGTTTTTCTAAATTACCTTAAAATAACGAAACAACAATCACTTAGCCATTTCATACAAAACTGAAGTATTCTAATTGCTGAAATAGTATAGTATAAGCTGTTTTGGGAGAAGGGAAAAAAGAAATACGGGCTCGGGTCGGACTGGTAACTCTGATAAGCTGTCGGACACGGGCCGGAGCGTCTAGGGCCAGGCCTATATTTTAGGCCAGTGCAGGGCTCTAATTCACGGCAACCCGTCAAAATAAAGGTTTGGTTAAACTTGGAAGACACTGCGGCAGAAATATAATAATATTGTTCAGCAGAATGTATATACTGCTACTACTAGGCTACTATTAAAATTATTCAAACATTATTTTCTTAAATTAATGATCACTCAACATTATTCCATGTTTTAATTCTAATAGTAAACCCCTTTGTGTGCCAAAATAAATATAAAGTCTGATTTTCAATCATTTAAATTTATGTTTTCTGCCTTCGTTTGAAAACCAGATACAGAACAGAATTTCTGAGGAAAAATAAAACATTTCATAAGCCTATTTTAAGAATAAATTTAAATAAACTAAGCAGTTTTTATGATTTCAAATAATTAGACATACTAAAACACAGAAATTAATAAAAAGAAAAAAGAATAAAACACCCACTTATGAAAGTGGATAAAGATTTTAACAACCTAGAATAAATGACTAGAAATTATGATTCTGTCCGAGCTATGCGTTTTAAAACGAACACGCACTAGTGTAAAGGTAGCCTAACAGACGTGTAAACTGAAATCTATTTGAACTTTATTAAAAAATATTTGCACTGATTTATTGTGTTGGATATATTTTGTTCCTTTGTGCAGTGGGTCAGGAGATGAGGCTTTGAGTCTGTATAAATGTCAACAAGCTCAAAAAATAAAACCAACATTTTTTAAATAATGTAATCTTGTTCAAATTGGTATCGAAAAAATTATCGTTCAGGAACCGGTATCGAACTCAAGGTATCGGTATAGAAACTTTTTTTGAACAATACCCAGCCCTACATATTGTACACCTTTCTGGAGATTTATTTTAGGTGTTGATGTCCTTAAGAATATATATCTGCTTAAGCACCAAAAATCATCTCAAATATACAGCTCTTTTCTCAGGAGCTCTCTGAAAACAGATCAATTTGTCCTGTCTAATGAATATTCATGAGCCTCTCTTCCGATTAGGCCTGTTGTTTTCTGAGTGACGCACGGCTAGGCCAACCACAGGTAACTAGGGTCATGTAGGGCCGACATCACAATTACATCACTAGCTGCAAAACCAAGGGAAAACGACCCATTCAAACCAGCGCAGATTCGGCTACATAAGGATCTTAAAATATCTTATTGTGATGTTGGATGCCAGAATCGACGTAATAGAGCCTCAAATTAGAAATTCTATCACATACCTGCTGCCACTGCCAGACAAAAAACCTACGACAGCTGTGGTTAAACGAGATAAAACGAGTGGACTGGATAGAAACGATCGTCAAACATAATCGCATTTGCAGCACACACATAATATCAGAAAAGGTTGAATAAAGTATTGTCTTTTGTTGTTATGGGCGCATCTGAAGATTTCTTGCATCTCACCACTATGCGGTGTATGAAATAATGTCTGTGTGCATGTGTGTAAAACAACAAACTGACGATTTATAATCATTGTGTAATTGTACATGCATTGTCGTGATTAATTGTGGCTGGAGGATGGATGGGACGGTGACAGTAATTGTGACATCACATTTTTATGGAAGTCACAAGGACTCAAAAAATCAGTTACTTTATGCAGGCTGTGTGCACTTTACTGTGGATTGGCTGTTTTGAAACTAATATGGTAGTTACATAGCCCCTAGACCTCAGTTATCATGAAAAATGCCAGGAAGTTTCAGTTTTGACAATATAGGACCTTTAAATCAGGATTCTTTTTATTCTGGAAGCTGAGTATTCCCTTTAAGACCTGCACAAACCCTGCAAATATTTCAGAAGAACTGCAGGCAAATCAAAACCATCGTGGAAAAATGATTTCATGTAAACATTTTCTCCTCGTTGCATACCTAACGTTAGTTATCACATCATCGAAATAACATTTGTGTCAGCAGAAATGTGTACTGATGTTATAGCTATACATATAAGTTAAATGCTATGTAATCTGCTTTTATTAAACGGACAAATTAAATAAAAAACCGAGCATGCACAAATTAATTACCCCAATTTCTCCTTCCGATAACGTCTTCGTCTTTTTCTTCTTCTTAGCTGATCCAACTGAGGACAGAATAAATCACATTTATCATGAATATTCGTTTAGGACACGCTCAGCTGGGTTTAGGACAGAGCTTCGGGTGTAACGAGAGTTAGCATTGACGCTAGCTGCGGAACCACGTGGCGTGTGCGGCCAGCACGTGGAGTCTGACTGATCTACAAGAGCTTAATCCTGCATTATTAACGAGAAACTACATTAATCCACCGTCACTACAGACCGCATTCAGCTACGTTATAATTACGAGAAGCGGAGTAAAACAGGATCACTTATAACACAAGTACATTATTAAGAGACAGAGTTTAGGTTTTCGGAAACTCATCATCTCAATTCTGATCCCTTATTGCATTGTTTTGTAATAAGACTATTTATTAAAATCTTAATATGGCATGATATCAGGCGCCCACGCAAGCAGAAATATATATTTCCTCAATACTAACGTTAGCCAACTAAATCACAGGTTATTCGTGTTGAGGAAATATGCTTAGATTTTATACTGCTAATAGTAATATCAGTAAAACACATTACTTAAATTAGATAAGAATAAATCTAGCATTTCTAAATGCACACGGGGATCTCTTAACATGACCATTCGTATGGTGCAACGTTGGAGAACTCATCTTTTGATCGATTTACTTTTACACTTCTGAAGCGCATCATACTTGTGAATAAAACGCAACTAAAACATTTTGAGTTTAATTTAAGCAACGTTACAGAAATAATGCAAACGTGTAAAACATGATCTTACTTTCTACGCCCGCCATCTTCACTGCTGCGCGCTTCAGAGGACGGTAGCACGTGTGACGGAGCGAGCATGCGCATTTCTCTAGAGCTCAGATCTCGGGATGCGAAGTATCGCGATATCATAGCACGTTGTCAACGAGAAATGTTAATGTCCTGTTTTCTTTGGCGGTTTTAGCAAACCAACTTAAATGTGCATTACTGCCACCGACTGATCTGGAGTGTGGAGTGAACATCGATATACACTACATTGCCAAAAGTATTGGCACCCCTTCTAACGAAAGGTTTGACTACTTTAGTAACTTTCCATGAGTACAAATCTTAATGTTTAAGCATATAATGATATTCTAGGGAAGTGTCTTGTGTGCTTCAAAGAGAAATAATTTTATACTGGTCTGCAGAAACAGAACACCTCTTTGACTTTAAATGACTTTAAATGAGACCTTGGCCAAAAAAATCCAAACAAAAAAATAAAAAGGTCCAGTGCTGGGTAGATTACTCTTTTACTGATTCCAAATTCAATTAGGCCTACAGAAATTTTAGTCATGTAATCCATTACACATCACGTAATATAATCAGAATACTTTTTATAACTTTTAGATTACTTTTCGAGACCTAACTCGTTTTTCACAATGATATAAATAGGATAATCTTGTACCATTGGTATAAAAATACAAAGAGAAAGAAAATATAGCTATTCCATTCTTCGTTATTAACAACAAGCAGTGCATTAAACATTATGTCAAGATTTCTTAAACAGGGGTTCATGACGAAACGGCAAGAGCTTTGTGTGTGAAGTAAAAGATAATAATACAAATTAATCATTTTATAAGAGACACATTAAATAACAACCAATACACATGCACGTGTTACTTAATTATGAACGTATTGCGTTGAAATCTCAGGAGTAGGCCTACCTCAGGTGAAAGAGGTTTAGCTGACCAAAACCAGGTTTGTGAAACCCTGCTTTATATCTTAATACAACATTTATTTAATGTGTTTAAAAGCCTTCCAAAGACAAAGACTTGTGTGATCATGTAGTCAATAAAAAACTACTGTAGTATGATTATGAGTATTTTATAATGTAATATACTCTAATGACATGTAATCTTTCATAATCCAGATTACAAGCAATCAGTTCCCCAGCACTGGTTATAATACATGTTTATGAAATGTGTCAATGCGTTCAAAAATTACGCTTACATTTGCATTGATTCACGCAGAATTCATTTAGCAGAAGATTTGATCCAAAACAACTTCAAAATGTGTTTTATTAGAGTTGTACACAAGCTAGAAAATATGTTCTGGGAAATAATATATATGAATAAAAATCAATAGCTAAATGAAAACATATCTTGGTTAAACTACACCTTTACATTGTAAAATGTGAATTTCCACTACCTCCTGCACTCATGTATACTTTGTATTAATTGTGTGCATTTTATTTTGTATTATATACATTGTGTATTGTTCATAAACAGTAAGTTATTGGTCTAAACTCTAAACTAAAATGAATATAATCAAAAAGTGGTAAGGCTAAAGTCAACAAGACAAAAAATACAAGGAGATGAGTTTATTTTCTAGAGGTAACATTGGTATTTTTGTGCGTACATTCATTTGAGATCATTTTATACAGGATACGGGATGTTAAAATGATCAGATTAATGCAATACAGCACATATATTTAAACGTTGTGAGATCTTTGCCATTATCTCAACCATGCATTCCCATACCTCTGTTAATAGAAATACCCAGCATTGACAACCGTTTAAAGCAATAGTTCACAGGATCCGTTTAATTTGAGACAAGTGTTATTGTGAATAAACGGACACAAAAACAACAACTTCTTGCCTTTGTCACGCATGATCTTCACAGCATGACACACAAGCTGGACCAATGCCAACATTTGTAGTTCAAAAGTTTATCATTCTTAATTGTTTTGTGAAATTGACTGATCGTTTCACTGGACAGGACTTTAGTTTGTCAGCTCGGGGATTCTTTGATTCAGTCTGTTGAAAATGCTCTACCATTCACTTGCATTAGATGATGAAAACTCCTGTCATGTTTTACTCTAAAACTCATTATTTCTCTTCAGCTGAAGTGAGAAAGACCTATACACCATGGATTGCCTGGGGGGGGTGAGTAAATAATCAGGACATTATCATTTTTGTGTGAACTACTTCCACATTTCAAACATCATTCTGTGAAACAAAGGATCTGCCGATTTGATCTTTTAGTCTGTCTGTGAACAAAACCCTTCAAATCAGACATTACAACATGAAATAAGTGCCTTTTCACCTCATATTCTCTTAAGTGAATGCATGTCCTGACCGTTTCTAAAAAAAAAGATAATTTCAATTAAACTCTATTACTAGCATCTGTTTTTCTGTGGAAAGAAATGGTAATGGATCATTCATTAAGATTCATTGCTCAGTAATACTGCTGTGATCCTGTGCTGTCCTAGCGCTTGAGAAATCAAGGTGTTTTTGGTAATCAGGCCTGGAGACCCAGAGAGCGAGCTGTGTTCAGCACATCGTCACGCGTCAGATAACATCCACACAGCTGCCGCAGGCCGGTGAACGACTCTCTGCCATGCAGAACACGCCAGTTATCGATGAACAGGACCTTGGAGAAAACGACAGTAGTTAGGTTTACATGCACTGATTTTCAGCAACATGAATAAATCCAGTCTGATTCTGAAAGTCCTGCTTAGATGCAGCATAAACTATCCGATCTGATTCACATACATGTGCAACATTTCAGTCACTGCATTCAGAAATGCAGAAAAGACAGTGAGAAAGACATAGGAGCCACCATTTTTGCATTAAAAAAAAAAAAATTTTTTAGCAAATATGTGACCCAGGACCACAAAACTAGTCATACAGGTCAATTTTTTGAAACGGCGATTTAGACAACATCTGAAAGCTGAATAAATAGGCTCTCCATTGATGTATGGTTTTTTCATGATAGGAAAATATTTGAAAATCTGGAATCTGAGGGTGCAAAAAAATCTAAATATTGAGAAATTCACCTTTAAAGTCCGGAACCGGAAGTTTGCGACCGTTTTTACTTCCATATTGTGACGTACTTCCGAGAGAACAGAATATTGAATGAGGAAAATAGAGGGCAGGGCTTGTTTCTTCTACTGTGAATTGATTGGATGTAGTAAAGCAGGCGTTTCATTCAGAAGTGAACACTGACAGTAGTGGTTCGTCAAACTGATGTCATCAGAGAAGGCCCATCATTTTACAGAGGAGGAGCATTTTCAGATTTGGATTCAAGATTATGAAAGCAAACAATTTTTTTGTGGATTGGCTTGCATGGATGAATTGTTCACCACAAAAATAGCAAAGTGCGCTAACAAAATAAATATAGTCAATTTTGATTTCACATCACTTTAAATTTGTCCAAATGAAGTTCTTACGAATGCATATTACTAATCAAAAATTAGGGTTTCATATATTTACAGTGGAAAATTTACAAAATATCTTCATGGGACATTTTCTTGATTTTTGGCATAAAAGTAAAATGTATCATTTTGACCCATACAGTGTATTGTCGGTTATTGCTACAAATATCCCCCAGCGACTTAAGACTGCTTTTGTGCTCCAGGGACACATATGGAGGTAATATTCACTCTTCTCCACACATATAGAAATATACTGCTTCCAGGCACTGAATCGATTGAGAAGGATTCATCTGATTGAGAAAGTATTAGCTTATATGGCAAAAAAATCTGTGATACTAATTATGATCTACACCACCCTGAAACTGAATTTCATTTTTCAGAATCATCAAACCAATTAAAATGTGATTTTTTAGGTTGCATGTAAATGTAGGTATTCTGATAAATCTTGTGAAGAAATGTCTGGAAAAGTCATACTGCACCCATTAATAACAAATGTAAGTCTATTAATACGTTTTTTTGTGAATTCTTATGATAATTGACACTGTAAAACTTGACATATGAAATTATAATTTGAAATAAAAAAAATGACAATATCTTTAAAATGTGTTTTTTTTATTGAGTATCATATTTGATTTTTTATTTGTATACATCAGGCTTTTGAGGCTCGTAGTATGATATAGTGAGAATAATAGTCGAGAAGGAAACATGTTCATTTTATTCTGAGACCAAAACTGACCACAAATATGCAGATGCTGATATTTATATGGGCAAAAAGTGATGAAATTCTGATGCTTGTAATTTAAACCAAAGAGATCTTATGTCACTCTATATCTCCTATAACACGTCTTAGTAAGGTGATATTTAAATGCTTAGTTTGATGATCACAACATGTAATGCAATGCAATACAATGATGAACGTTTCTCAAAAGCCTGACGATCAGATTTGAGACTCACTGATTTTTCTAATAAACGATGTCTAGATAATCAAGCAAAGCAAGTTATTCTTATATTTATTATATAAAAATCAGTAAAGATTTCAGAGCAAAAAGACACGTGAAGCTCGAGATGAAGGTGGACGTTTGTACAGTTATACTAAAGACCTTTTACTTGTTCAAAAGAGACAACAGAAGGCATAAAGTATATTGTTCAGGCTGATCATTTAGAGGTCTTAGAGATGTGTGTAACAAAACGCAGTTCAGGGTTTACATTTACATTTTCAAACTGGAATACAAAAAAGACATTGCTATTCTACTTCAGGCATGTACTTTGCAATGCCTTTCTCTCTCATAATGTCAAAGGCAAACAAAAATAGGCTTATTGTCTTTATGGCATGTTTTTTAAATGATAACATACGACCCAGAGCTGGAGATGTGCCGCATACCTTGCCTGGTTTGAGTTTGACCCAGAGCTCATTGTCTGGTCTCCGGAGTTCAGCGGTGAGCTGCCTGTGAGCCGTGTACCAGCGCCGCACCACATCACGAGGCACTGTGTTAATAACAGAGCGGTCATAGTTATTATACCTGCAAAACAAGAACACACAACTCAAGCAAAACTGGACGAACCGGATATCATTAATAACCACTACTTTTCTACCCGTGCTTGACTATGGTGATGTAGTGTATCAGTTCGCTCCATCATATCTTCTATCCTCTTTAGATGCCGTCTATCATGGTGCTTTAAGATTTATATCAGATTGTAAACCCTCAGCTCATCACTGTATATTGTATAAGAGTAGGTTGGCCTTCTTTGCTTACCAGAAGAAAAATGCACTGGTATTTAATCATTAATAAAGCCATTCTGGGGATGTTGCCTTCATATCTCTGCTGTCTTATAAAACAGAAAGCTGTTGAGAAATACTTCCTTCGCTCACAAAACTATTATACTCTCTCTGTTCCTTTTGTCCGATCTGAATTAGGAAAAAAGGCTTTTATGTACGCAGCTCCGTCTGACTGGAATCATCTGCAATCGAATTTGAAATTACAAAGTTTGATGTCTTTGGATCATTTCAAAAGAGTTATTCGGCAAATGGAAACTGACTCAATGACATGTAACTGTTTTTAAGTGTCTCTAGTCTGTCTGTGTTGTAATATCTTGTGATGAAACTGATGTATTGCTGTCCATTTTGGCCAGAACACTCCTGCAAAAGAGATTTTTAATCTCAGAGAGTCTCTTCTGGTTAAATAAAGGTTAAATAAAAAAAAAAAAAAAATAACTTAGCCCTCGTTGCATTCAGTTCAGTTCGGACTTTCTAGAACAGGAAAAAAATGATCAAAATGCACATTTGTTTTTTTTCAGATTTCTAATAAAAAAAAAGAGATTTAACCATTTAATACTAAATGGTTACATCTTGAAGTGTTCGGTCAGTTTTGACCCGGAAGTGATCTGTAGCTTTATACATGAAATTCAGATATTTTGTGTATTACACCTTTTAGTTAGATTTGTCTAAAATGACTAAAATGACCTTTTTCTCTTATCTCACACACACTTTTAGGAATGAACGTTGTTGGTAAATCTAAATATGCACCCACAGAGACACTATAAACTGATTAAATATGTAACTGACATATCAAATAATGAACTCCAGCTCAAAAGGGTGCATGGCAGAAGTTTAAAAATGAAATAAAACAGGACTGTTATAAGGGGTAATGAATGCCACGTGCAGGACGAGGTCTGTTACCGAATCATGTACACCTCGTTGTTCCAGGGATAGACGTTGAGCAGGGGGCCGATGCCGATCATGTGGTTGCGATGCTCACTCAGGTTCTCCACATACTCGTGTTTGATCGGCACGTGGGAAAGCAGCTGGAAGTTCTCGGGCGTTCGCTGGAGCACCGCGTCAGCGGCGTGGAAACCGTCCACCAGCAGAGTTCTGCCCCCCGTGCCTTCGTGTCTCAGACAGTGAAACACCTGGATGCTTATGGAGCAAAACAAGATATTAAAACCATGTGTTTACCAGTATACTGTGCATGAACGTTGTAGTTCACCAGTAACTGATTACATTTAAGCTGATTATGTAATTAAATTCCAAAAATTAAAGCTTGTTATTAGAGTATATTACAGTTTAAAATACAACAACAGCTACTTTTTATGGATTACATGATTACATATTAATCCTGGAAGACTTTGTGCATGAACTATCATTGTTGTTTTCATCTTTCTTAATGTTTGTTCATATAAAGCAGGGATTCCCAAACGTTTTTGTCAGCCAAACCAGTTAAAATATAATATTTACTTGAAATATAAGTTAATATTTCAAATAACTGTGCATCACATTCACGTTTACAGTTCTCTGATGTTGGTTAATGGGTCACAATGACATGCAGGTAAACAAATAAATAATTATATTTTCAGTGCGTTTTGAAATTTTTATGATTTAACTCATTGTTATAACCCACTCTGCAGTTCTTATATTAAGCCCAGTTTGGGAAAACCCATTATGATGTAATATTTAATGCATTTTATGATGTTGATATAATTTTTTTTTATGTATTTTATTTCTCTTTGTTTTTTTACACCAATATGGTACATTTAATGATACTTTTAAAACAAGTTTAATAAAAAATATATTATTTTACTAACTACAATTGTCAACATGTAATCTGTAATCAGTGATGGACTACAATCTAGCATCTGCAGTTCATCAGAGGTAAAAATATATATTTTTTGATATGCCATAACTCATCGCAGAAGCATTTCACACAAAATACATATTTACATCGAGCTGGCAAATTAAAGTCACATACAAGAAATGCATCTGGCTGCGATGCTACATGCATTTCTTATGCATTCCTAATATCATACTATACACTACGCTTTGCAAGTTCTCGTCAAAACACATACGCTTTAGAAAAATACAACACAAATCATAAATCCACAGACAAATTTTGTGCATCATGGCTATGAAGTAAATGAACAGTGCCACAAGGCACAATTGCTCATGTGGACACACACACACACTCTCTCTCACACACACACACAAGTGTCCTTCGATTGCCTCGGTTGAATAAGTGCATCATCAAACACCACTCACACTATTTCAACTATGAAATGGCATAGATTAGTGCAGAAGTAATTAGCAATTAGCTATTAGGCCACTCGTTTGGCTTCACCTCAGCTCAAACTGAAATCTGACACAATTTAGAGTATATATTCACTTCAGAGATCGGCCAATATTCTCGTCTTACATCCAAGATCAATACAAAGGATTTTGTTAAGTATCTTCTAACCATTTTGCAAATGACATCTTTCATTTAGTTTTTATTTCTACGTCTTGACATAATAACTAAATAATAGATATCAGCAATAAATAATTGTGTCTTTTACAATCATAACAATACCTATGTGCTGCAAGTCTAATATTTCCTGTAACATTTCACCGAGTAGCTGTTACAAGTTACAAACAAAACATTAAGCTAGTAATAAGTACTGTGGTGTTGTAGGTAGTGATCGACCGATATTGAGTTTTTATAACCGATACCGATACCAATTATTTGCATGTTTATGTACCAATAACCGATATGCAGAACCGAGTGAAGTAAGTCCATTCTTCGCTTTGGTTTTTCCTTCTTTCAGTCATCTTAACAACAACAAAAAACTGTTGAAAATTAACACTTTCATGTAAAATGTTATCTTCAAATTACAACAATAAAAACATGTTATTTATAAAAAGCATCATCAGCAACACTGATATTAACAATAAGCAAAATAATGTCTAATGTTTTCAAATGGAGAAAATAAAGGACAGAAGTCATATCAACTTCATTTTAAACTACAGTTTTAGGTTTAAACGCTGTTTAATAGACTAAAGAGTGAAGAATAATTCACTGGATAATATTCTCTGGAATATTGATAAGATATAACAAACAAAACATCGTATTTTATTGCATTTCTTAACTGTTTTATCAGAATTATTAAAATGTTTTTGTCATTCTAGATTATGAAAACTGCTGACAGCGCGGTTTATCTATTTACACAGAACTATACTCAAACTGCGATCGCTTGTGGAGAAAATAATTAATTTAGATAGAGATGTATTTATTTAGATGTTTATTGGTGAAATAATGGTTCTATAGTAAATGTTAATATAGTTTAGCGTGTTTCAAACGAGTGTGTGTGTGTGTGTGTGTGTGTGTGTGTGTGTGTGTGTGTGTGTGTGTGTGTGTGTGTGTGTGTGTGTGTGTGTGTGTTGTGTGTGTGTGTCCAAACAAATACAGAGAACACATTTCACTGCTGGTTATACTCTGTATAATTATGTATGTGACACAATTTTTTTTTTTTACAAAACCGATAACCGATTATGGTAAAATGCTTAAATATCGGGAAAAATATCGGTAAACCGATATATCGGTCGATCTCTAGTTGTAGGGTTTTCGTCTTTAGAGACTGGTATTGACTTATAAATGAGTAGAAAAATGTGGACATGAGTTAATAATAAATATAAATCAGTTCAATCTTGTTTTCTACGGTCACTCCAGTGGTCTTATAATAGAACAGAGAGGATGTGGATTTGACTCCCTGTCGACTGACTGAGCATGACTACAGAAACCTGATCTGACAGACTAATTGAAGCCTAACTTTGATTTCCCGTTTACCCGCAGGGTTCTTGAAAGTATGACGTGTCGGTGTGGCGGTCCAGCGCCAGCTTTGTGTAGGCTGTGTCTCCACGGGAGAAATCTGAAGTGAAGTTCCACATCCGGCCATACATGGTCTCCCTGCAAACAAAGAATTGCTTCATCTTAATTAGGATGAACTTATTGTGACGAAATCAATCATCAAAATCTCCGGAAAAAAGATATGACATGGTTCTCCTACTGTTAGACTGAAACAAGGGCAGCATGACATGCATGTCACAAGGACTTAAGATAACTCAATGAATTTAATACTTATAAAAGATTATGGTGATGCAGATAGCAGACAATAAACTGGGTGCGCAGATGTCTAGAAGTCTAGGGACTGTCTTAAGAGTGCATTTTTAACTAGTCTAAGTCTATGCTTTACACAGAGAAATATCATATTATAGACTTCACTTATTATTTTGTCTTCAAACTCAACCTTCAAACTTATCAACGCCAGTTTATTCATTCTTTAAGCAAACATTTACCTGTCTGGTGTGCAACCCGCTTTAGTCTTGTTTGGAGGATCATATATTTGTCAGTTTTTATAAATGCTTTAATATTAATTTCACTAATCATATCACAACATTTTTCTTGACTATCAAGCAGCAACAATCTTCTCTTTGTCTAAATGCAACACTAAAAATGTGGTCCTGAACTTTATTTGCTCAGACCAGCGGTTTAATGAAAGCCGTAAAGTTCGTAATTTTATTTTGGGGTTCTGTTAGAGTAAATTGACATGATTTGAAGTTCAAAACGACTGTTTTTATATTGAACATTGCTGGAGCACCTCTTTCACTCAATGTCTCTTCCCAAAAAGCCCAGTCTGCTCTGATTGGTCAGCTGCTTAGCGTATATATGTAACGCCTCTTAAAGGTGCAGTGTGTAGTTTTTAGCGGCATCTAGCGGTTGAGTTTGCGAATTGCAACCAACGGCTCAGTCCTCCGCTCACCCCTCCCTTTAGAGAAGCTACGGTGGCCGATACAGGGCTAAGATTTTCCGCGAGAACAACATAGTGACGATACGCGCTCTGTAGAGCAGTTTGTCCGTTTAGGGCTACTGTAGAAACATGATGGCGACTTCCATGTGAGGGGACCCGCGGTATATGTAGTTATAAATCGCTCATTCTAAGGTAATAAAAACATAACAGTTCATTAAGTAAGGTCTTTATACGCCTCTGAAAACGTAGTTATGTATATTATATTGCATTTCTGTCTATAGATCATCCTAAATATTACACAGTGCACCTTTAACATTCCTGAGGCTTCGTAAGCAGCTGTAAACACTATTATATGATTGGTAACTTTGACATCGCTATTATAAATCCATCTTTTTTCTCTCACAGTGAACAGCATCTCAATCAACGGTTCTCTGAGGACCGGCCAAAGCAGCCAGAAGGCGGGAATTCGAGTTTGTCAAAAGTACACCGGTACCAAGTCAATACTTACATTTTGAAATATGTTTACAATTTTAGCCTCAAACGCTGTACATTGAGTCTCTGTGAAGAGCGTCTAAGGTTTCTATTTACAGCATGTTTGTGCAGCGTTGAGCTTTGTAGCCAATCACAGACATGTTTGTTAAGCATGTGACTATAACGACCAATCAGAGGCTTTTAAGTCAGAATCCAGTCAATATGCCAAAGTTTGTTCTGAGTTCTGCACACTTGCAAATTGTTTCACTATAACAGAGTATAAAAACAATATAGATAAGAGGTTCGCTTCAATCTACAGTAGACAGATTTATTGATTATAACAGTTTTCACTCAGTCACTGATTATAAAAGTGCCCTTTGCTCACTTTCTGTATAGAACTGATTCATGACTAGAATAAAAGCTTAATTTTTCACACTATACTGAAATGCAGGACTGAATATTAAATTGAGATGTTTAATAACTGTAAAAACAGATCTGTGGATTAAGTTTTGAATTGAAGTGCAACAGACCCACCACTTGTTCTGTTACCTGTGAGTTTCTTTGTTTTTAATTTTATTACTCATTTTTAATTTGATCTTTTCAATGCAATGTTTACTTAGTTTAACAATATTTGAAGGCTACATCTAATGTATGATTTAATTACTAATTAACAGCATTATTAAGTAAATTACACTTATTAATGTTTATTTTCAAATACATAAATAAATAATTTTTTTGCTAGGCACTGAAATTGGTGGTATTGGTACTGATTACTGAAACTGTGGTAACGAGATAACACCAACAGGCATTTAGCAAATGTATGGTGAAGCGGCTTTCTTCTGGACAAATGGCATGGACGTTATGCTTTGTATCTATACACATCATTTAACTTTAGTGACTAAAGGAAATTAAAAAAGCATAATATGTGTCCCTTAAAGGCAGGAAAAGAACAAATTATCCAGCGGAAGCTCATTAGTCACGGTCAGTTCAACACCTGGCCACCAACCCTGGTTTGAGACTCAATGACTTTTTCCTGTTGTACATTTAAGTAACAGTGGCACTAAAGCAGACGCTTTTTGAAAAGCAATAGAGAAGTAATTTACTCAACCTCATGTCATGCCAAAACCTGTCTGACTGTTTCTTCGGTGCACTGCAGAGCTACAGAAGTAGTGTCCCAGATGTGTCAGAATTGGGTCTTGTACATTGGTTAGGTTAGGTTTGGTTTTGTTCCCGTGCCATGTGTTCCCTGACCTAGTTTCCTAGTGTGTGACAGTTTGTTCCCTTAATTAACGATGTTGTTCACCTGTTGTTTTATTAGCTTACTCGTTAGTTCTCACTGTTACTGAAGCCCTGTGTTTCAGTTTCTTCAATTGATTTATACAGTATCCACCTTTTGCTTCAACATGGAAGTAAGCCTACGGGCGAGACTTCCAGTTCATTAGCCGCTGTAGAGAAATAACAAGAACCAGGCCCGGTTCTACAGGGGTGCTAGAGGGTGCTAAGCACCCTAAAACGAAATCAAAAGCACCCTCAGTTAAAGCTGTACTAATGGCATTTTATTGCAGATTTGGCAAACTATCCAGTGTGTTATGTTTTGCGCTCTGGAGATCGATTTCTATTTCAATATGTTTTTGCAGCGTTGAGCCAATCACATACGTATCTGTTGATTTCTGCTCATTTCTTGAGCACCCTCACTAATTTAAGCAGCACTCTGTGATTTGATTCTGGAGCCAGGCCCTGATAACAATGTGCAGTTAAATGTAAAACTGTTTTTGCACCAGTTTGTTCATAATTAAGATAATACATTCAAATTATATGGTAAGACAAACCATTTTTCAAGCAGCAAAATGAGCTGTTTTGTAGAGCTAAAAATAGCTGGGTGCGGATGAGACCGGAAGCTAGACCCATACAATGTACAGATGGCCGTGCTCCTTTTACAGGAAGAAAAGGTGGATTGTTTCCGTGAATGCCTAACGAGCTTATCTAGGTTCATCTCCTGTGCGGATTCTAATAAAACTCTTATCTCATTCATCATGTGCTTCTCTACAACCAACAACACGTTACAAGATTTCTATAAATGCATGTGAATTGGGACAGGGGCAGTCAAGCTCCAGATGTGATTAAAAAGCATCATTAAAACCAGCATATGTGACTTGTGTACAATATTCCTAGTTGTTTGTGTTTTTTACAAAAGTAAATTGGGATGACATGAAGCGGAGTAAATGATGACAAACAATCTATAATCAACTATCAAAAGTTTGCACAGTTTAATTGACTTTGAGAGGCGTTACACGCTAGCCCTGACCTGATGAGGCTCACTCTTTGGCTCGCTGTTTCAGTAGCTTCTAGGGTCGGTGGGACGCCTTCGACAAACGCAATTCCGTAAAGCAGGAAGTTGTTGAGGAAGTTCTTCAGCTCCTCGTCGCAGCTCATGAACTTGTCCCAACTGGCGGAAGGCACCTTAGCGCTGGAGTAGATGTCTGCGCTCCACAGGATTCGAGGTTGCACGGCGCTTCGCTTCTGGCCCTCGTAGCTGTTCTGGGCCAGCCATGTTAGGCTGTACCGTGTGACGTGACCATCTGGCCCTGGAGGTGATCACAAACACAGCGGAGATGACTTCATTAGGAGATGACTATGATCAATGAGTAGACAATGTGCCGGTATTCGGTAATGCTAATGAACATGCACGATATTGTTATTGTGGGCACTTCAAAATACAGTCAAAAATAATTAATTATTAACATTTTTTGAATGCATTTTAAGAATACTTTTCCCATCAACTGGTTCAAATGCACAACTACGGAGCCCCGCACATGACATGCAGGAAAAACATTGTAGGCTATGTGTGCACGATTTATAAATCGAGGGAATGAAATAGTGAATTGTGCGCATGATTTATTATTTATTTCTTGCATGTCATGTGCGGGGCTCCGTACACAACACCGCTGTATGCTGAGTCAAAGATGCATGCACACTGATGAAAACAAGCCCAACACTGATGAGAAGCACATGCTGGAACGCATGAAAGAAAATACACATTCACTCTCTGACAGCAGAGGGCGCTGATAGAACAACAGACATTTTTGCAACTTATTTCAATAGCATGATAATACCATATATTAATAACAATTATCGCAACATGACATTTTGATACCGTCACATGCCTATCAATGAGTCAAGATTTCATCCGATTTATCAGAAGATGTTACTGGTTTAGTGACGAGTCCATCAGGATATCTGCAGTACAATCTCAATCGACAAAAATGAATGAATTAAAAACCATTCTGGGATGCAGTGAGGCACTTACAGTAGAAATGAATGGAGACTATGTAATCAGTTTCAATAGTGTAGCCAACACCATAAATGTGTGAACTTTTTCTGTGTAAAGTTACATCCAATTTTACAATTTAATTGCCCCTGCAACACAACACAAGACTATAAACCCTGAAACCATAAAGTAGCTAAAATGCTGATTTAAACAGCACCAAAATGACAGGTTTTCACAGAAGATTTCATGTTAAGTTGAACTTCCACTGAATCTGTCACACTGTGCATACGGGACGGAACGAGGAGACGTGGAGAATTCACAAAACGAGAGTCTTTAATAATCCAAATGAGTAACACAGAGCACAGACAAGGAAGACATTCAACAAGTAGACCCAACAAACACAAACTAATGAACACAGGACAACCAGGGAAGAACCTGGAATCAAATAAACCCAATCTACAGGAGACAGAAACTGGGTCACGGAGCACATGGGGAGCAACAGAAGCAGTCCTGGGGCGGGACAGAATCTGACTCGTGAATGTAAAGTTAAATTGATGCCGGTCTTTTAAGATGGATATCAAGAGATTTAAGACTAGAAGGTTTCACTACTTGTGTCTCTCTAGGGATGGCCTTTAAAAACGGCTAAATAATCATTATCCTTTCTATTTAATCATTATCCTTAGAGTTGACACATTGTCTTACTAACATAGTGAAAACTGACTCATGTAATGTATTTCATGAACTTGTTTTCCTCACGCCAGATCATATTTACCATACGTACGTTGATTGTATTGCCAGTCATATGAGGCGGAGTAAAGTCTGCTTCCTCTCATTCTCTGCTCCCCAATCGAACCATGGTTTTTTCTTACTGGGGCTTTAAAGAGATAGTTCATCCTAAACTCATGTCCAAAACCCTTCTGCAGAACACCGGTGAAGATACAGTATATTGACTTTTCTTAACACAACAGCATTTTTGGGTGAACTATCCCTTGGTTGAACAGCACAGGTGGGAGATTTTTACATAATTTGAATTTGTTATAAAAATACACTTTGCATGAGTTAATAAAAACAGCAGCTTATAATAAACCCACATAAATAAGCAGAGAAATCTAGACATATATCTTACCTGAGGCTGATATTAAAATGGCCAGTCTTAAAACTACTGTGATTTGGCTCTCAAATATTTACATTTGTATTATTGAAATATTCATTATATTTAGAGTAATGTAATTTACTCTGCCATTTTTACAGAGGTTAGGTGAGAAAAACACAATCCTGGCAGAATCAGACTAAATTAAAATCTCAAAGTACACAAGTGTCCTCTGGGAGAACTAGTCCTGTCCAAATAGAGCTTCAGAAGTTAACCGGTGATTTCTGAAAAGTGCCATATAAATAAAAATGGTAACACTTTAGGGAACAATTCTCACTATTGCTTATTAGCATGCATATTGGCTGTTTATTAGCTCTTATTAATGTTTTATTCTGCATGATCACATTTTAGATCTCTTAATCCACCCCTAACAACTACCTAACGAACTAATAATAAACAGCAAATTAAGAGTTTATTGAGGCAAAAGTCATAGTAATAGTTAATTAATAGTGAGAATTGGTCCCAAAACTAAAGTGTGACCACAAAATTTGACAAGAATTAAAATGTTTAAAGCAATGTTTTCTTTGGTATGATGCGAAATGAATTGTGCAAGATAATACAAATGTCTTATTTCCATTTTGATTTCATATCAACTTAAAAAGGGAAATTGGATACTGATAAAAAGCTCGTTAACGCCTCTTCACCCCAGTCGACTGACACAATCAACCGTGGGCCAAAGACCTGAGAACGTGTGGAGTCTGTTACTCTGTAACTGACTGTTATAATAATGTAATGTAGACTGAATCTCGCTAAGAGTCAAAGGTTTGTCTGTCTTTCTCACAGAGTTTTATCTTTACTTAGGAAAGAGATATCCATCTTTGTTTGGGAAGAGCGTTACTGAATCATGAAGACACAGTTAAAGTCATCTTATCTTCCAATCCCAACATTAAGCAATCTTGCAGAAAACCGTGAACGTTATGTAAAGGTGACACGTGCTCAGTGATTGTCTTGTTTCAATCCATTCTGAAAGGTTATTACCAGGAAGTGAGGAACGGGGAATAAATAAACGTGTGCCAATCCATCACACACAAGTAAAGAGTTAAAAATCACATGCATGCCAGTCTCATCTAAAAAGAGTCAGTCGACTAAAAAACGCATTCATTTCAAAGGCTGCACATTTGTCAGCCGCATGTGTTCACTGCAAAAAAATCAACATTGCATTTCAAAGAAGGAACGAAATTACATTCCTCACAAGGACAGTCCGTTTTATAATGATTACTTTACTAAAATATGAAGCTGACAAATGCAACCTCCCGAGGGTGCGGTCTTCAAACAGTTATTATTTTGAAAGGCCTTCCTTACTGTTAACATCAGCTCATAGTATCAGTTACCTATCAAGCTGCAGCAGCAAGACCCATACATACATGCATCATATCAGACCTGGAGAAAATGAATCAGAATTTGGCATAAGAATAGGATTATGAGTGCATAATAACACAATTTGGACCTGTTCCCTATGCACATGAGCCATATGAGCTGCTGATATGAAAACTAAATGACTACAAGCTACTTTTATGATGCTTTTCAGTTCTTTTTTTAGCTTGAGGGTGAGGAATAAACTAGTTTCTCTGGCACATGTTTACTGGTTCTCCTGAACTGATTCTGGTTTCAGCTGAACTGGTTCTGCACTTACATGTGAGGAAGAGGTTGTTCTCATCCGCTCTGCTCTTTGAAGGCCTGATGTTCAGATCAATGCTGGCAGTGTCCAGGTTACGCTGGTTGGTTTTTGAGTTGTAGCATGAAGCGGACCGGCAGTGATCTCTCAGCCAGACGTAGTCAAAGTGCATTACAAGACCACCATAGCTGAGCTCTGCAGACATACATGCATTCAGTAGACTTGTGTACAAGCATTCATGTTTAACTCCTTTTATTATGCAATGCTGTTTAATACAATTCTGCAACGATGCGCATACATCAGTGTAAATAATGTGGATAGAGAGGTTTAGTGAATTTATGAATAAATAGAGCGTGAAATAAAATAATCATGCTGTCATGAAATTGTATTACATAAATTGACATTATAGTGGCTCGTACTCAAGAAAGATATCTTTATCAGCTATTCATTTTTGGTCTAAAACACCTTGTTTGATGCATATCAAATATCATATCATATCATATTTTCGTATCGAGAGACCATTATAGCTTTTGTTAAAATTTTGAATTAGATTGTATTTGTAATATTTCTGCTTTCATTTGAATTTTAGTTAAAGATTCAGCTTTCATTGTTTTTAAATATGTTTATTAATTTTGATTTCAGTTTTAGTTATTTTTGTACATAACGTTAAACTAAATGAAAATAAGAAATTGCTCTGTTAACTTGCTATAAGTTTTTATATTAATCATATTTTATTTTATTTCAGTTAACATTCATTTTATTTCAAGCAGCATTAGTTTTTTTTAGTTAACTAGAACAACCCTGGTTTGATCATTGTCTCCATCTATAATTATTTGATTGAGAATGAGATATAAAATGATCCTTGGCAGTTCTACACATGTCAAAACTCTGGCTATAATAGCATGTGAATATGAATCTCTGTCGAATGCATGTCTCTCACCCAGGCAGTCGGGCAGCAGCTGATAGTTGCATGAAGATGAATGAGCTGCAGTGTGCTGTAAAGTCTTGCTCTGAGAACTGACTCCCAAACACTTCAAACCTTGTTTCAAGTGCACATATCCACTCAGTCTGGTCAAGAATCTTATCAAAGCCATGGTGACCTGCAAAGAGAGAAGACATAATGCATTAATCAGCAACACATGCAGCCAAATAGACTCATACTGGATAACACAACAGATAGTAACTGTGTAATATAGTGTATCAGAGCATGCATTACTTGCTGCGCACGAGTCGACTCACGCGCGAGATGGATCCGGAACTTCACGCTCGCGCGTGCGGTGGGGACAATCGTGAAGCTTCGGTAAACTTCAATTTACGGCTGTTTCTTAACGAGCTGCCGTATATACTCGTTAAGCATTAATCATTAAACTTGAACTTCATCCCCGCCCTTGTGACCATGACCATGAGGTATCCACGCAAGCGCTCAAATTAAATCAGCCGATCCTACTATGTTGAAGACTTGCTACTTAATATTCATGAGCCAGAGCTTTGCCATTGGAGGTTACGAGCAACATTTGCATCACGTAATTAATATTAACAAGTCTTCACCAAAGCCTTCACCAGAAGGTTGCCACGCAACATCACATTGGATTTATTAATATTAATAAGCCAAACCTAGCCTTTACCATAGTAGGATTCAGTTTGAGCGGGTTTTGTTTAATATAAAATATGCGCATATTCTTACATTTATTTTCCGGGTTAAAGGCGTATTGTACGCCATTTACGTTACACTATCGACATTACTTACAACTATATTTATTTGATAACATTTTATAAATTTTCATAGCACTTCAAAAATACAACAATTATCATCCGTGAAAAAATGTAAATAAAAGCCACTTACACATTTCTTCCTCACTAGTTATGTTACTAGTTATTTTATTTTCCAAACTTAAGTATAGGCCTATTTGTTCATTAAATACTAGTACTTTTATTTTCGGTAGATAGTGGACTAGAAAGCACTAGGTCTTTTCCTAATGACAAATAAAATGTGTTAAATATTAAGAATAAAATATCCCGAACTCAACAGCTGGCAATATTTACAGAAAATTGTAATACCATAATATACTATTTAATAATAATAATAATAATAAATAAAAAATAAATAAATAACGCTGAAAATGTACAACTCTCTCTCTCTCTCTCTCCACACAACACACACACACACACACACACACACACACACACACACACACACACAACACACACACACACACACACACACACACACACACACACACACACACACACACACACACACACACACCACACACACACACACACACACACACACACACACATGTTGGTTTTTATGGTTTACGGGGACTTTCCATAGGCGTAATGGTTTTTATACTGTACAAACCGTATGTGCTATTGCCCTACACCTACTACACTAAACTTAGCCCTCACAGGAGACGGTGCATTTCTATTTTCCCTCAAAAAAACTCACTCTGTATGATTTATAAGCGTTTTAAATAGGACACTGAAAACATAAATCACTTGTAATACCTATGTCATACCCATGTCATTATACAAATGTGTCCTCATAAACACATAAACATGCCACACACACACACACACACACACACACACACAGCGTGGTTACTGACTCCTGGTGGTACAAATCTAATATTGCAGAATGAACAAGCAGCATTGAAAACTGCTGACCAGCAATGCTGTGAATGCTGTGTGCAAAGAAATAAAGAAAATCAAAAAAGTTTGTTTTGATATAAATTCAGGTAATTATGTAGGCCTATGCCTTTGAAGACATAGTCTATTATTTTGATATTTTTGATATCATTGTATGGCCTATGGTAAAGTGAAATTAAAATGTGTCTGCGCTTTAAATACCCTAATATATAAAATAATTATTTCAATAATTTATAATCAATTATTATAAATTGTATGATTATTTTGTTATGTTATAGTACCTTTAAATGCATTATGATTAAACGTTTTGTTTTGTTTGTTTGTTTTCTAAAAAGGAGAAAATAAGGTTAGATATAGGTTAGATAGGCTATAAAAAGTGCACTTTAACAATATTTTCTTTTGTCTTGAAGCCCTATAAAAGTACAATTTACTTTAAATGTAATTATCACAAAAATAGTTATGTTTCCAAGAACATAGGCACGTAATTAACTGAAAAAAGTCAAACGTTTGACAAAATGACCTTATAAAATTCACATATATTGCCTATATTAGCCTATTGGATGGCAGGCTACATATAGTGTACTTCATTTGGGACACAACTATAAAAAATAATTCAGGGACTTGTTCTCACAACTTGGATGTAAGTAAAAAAAAATATATAATAATTGATTCACATATTGAACCTTTCGAGTTGCCGACATTTTCATGGGGTCCCCTTTTGTCCTTAGATTTCTTGTGATTGTCTGAAGATTAAAACACAGTCAAAATGAACAAATAAAAGGTGTTTGGTTTGCCCATATCCTGTTTTTTGAGGCACACTGACACTACACCTTTTGGACGTATCACTTATCCTCCATCCTTATTTGATCCTTATCCTTTTTCTGCTGATTCTTTCTCTCTTCGGCAGCCGCCCTGTAGATTAAAAGCCCTGAGAGAGCCTTTTCTGTTGCTGCACCTAAATTATGCACTTCCTCTTATTACCTGAAAATGCCTATGCTGAGATGACTAGTCATTTATTGTATTGATTAATTTGATTTGTAAAATGATTTGTTTTTTTTATTGTATTATAAATTTGGGTAATAGAAAAGTGTTATAAAACGACTTATTATTATTATACCTCATCATTATTAAAGTGCTTAGTGATCTGTGCCTGAGCATGATAAGAAGTCAAATGAGAGGCAAAAGCATAGTTTTAATTATTTCATAGTAAACAAGAATCCAAGTAAACAAAAAGCACCCTCTCATTTTTCACATTCCAGTACAGTATTGAAAATAAAAATCGTGATTCTTATAGCCAACAAACGGTCTCATTCAAGCGTTCAGTGTCAAGTGTGACGAGTCGGCTGCCTCCCCCCTAATTATCAGCATCTCCCCGTCCCTTAATCGCCGCCCTTCACCAGGCTCCCGAAGGGAGTGGGTGTGTGAGAGAGGAGGGGCGCTGAAACAGCCAGGTCTGGCGGCGTGTGATGAGGCACACCTGAAGTGACTGGAGCCTCATCACCGCCGCTGTTATATGCCGAGTGCGCCTCTCCTCTGGAGACCGGTCTCTTCCCCGTGCATGCACGCTGGTGTCCTCGTGGGTCCAGGAAGGGAGTGTGGAGAGAGCAAGTGCCGCACCCGTTACACGGCTGACGGGCCAGGATGCCGGGCCGTATAGTCCCCGGAGGGGCCGTGGGCCGAAGGAGGATGAAGCCGCTAGGAGAAGCCGCCGTCCCTCGCGCTCCGGACCCGAGAGGGGAGCCCGTGCGGCCGCCGGACTCCGCCCCTTACCTGGACCCTTCCTTCCAGAACACTGCCCCTCTTTCACAACCCGCGCAGCACGACGAGGACACCAGATCCCCTGTTTATTTTGGACACTTCATCCCCTTTGGACACTTTATTTTATTATTTTATGTTCAATAAAAGCCTCTCCGAGGCCTGACGCCACACCCACTGTGTCTGTCGTTTGCTCCTCGCGCCACACAAGTCACATGTATTCATCATAACACATATAAGTATATTGTTTCACAGTCATACATCTGAGATCATTCGACAGTTGCTAGATCTTCTTCTCTTTTGTATGCTTTAATTTCGATACGACGGTAGCTAGACAGGAAGTGAAGTAGGAGAGCGAGAGAGATTCAGGGTGATAACAAATATTATATTACAATAATACTGAATTTCTCGCTAGAAATCACAGCAATGCAGTGACTAGCTGACATCAAGACACCAACGTAATGAAAAAGAACATCACGCACTTGATGAAAAACTTCTGGACATTGACCGTATGTTTCCACTAGTACGTAGCAAACGCAGCGGAGCGAGCGTTTTCAATTCATTCCTATGGAAGTTGAGCTTAAATGCTCACGTGGTGCATCATGGGATTGAAAACAGCGTGGAGAAAATGTTGAGAGCGGCCGAAAGCGTCAAAAAGGTTGGGCGTTCCCAGAGCCATCTCTATATGGCCTAGAGCAGAGCTCTTCAACCCTGTTCCTGGGGACCCACTATCCTGAAGAGTTTAGCTCCAACCCTAATCAAACACACCTGAAGCGGCCAATCAAGCTCCTCAAGACTGCTTGAACATTGCTGGCAGGTGTGCTGAAGCCGGTTGGAAATAAACTTTCCAGGAGAGTTGAAGACCTCTGGCCTAGAGTTCAGCCTTCCAATTGAAAAACACCCGATTAAGCTGCGGTCACACTAACTTTAGAGACGGTTGCTAATTTGCTTCAAATCACTAATATCATGCTGGAAGCAAAATCTAATAGGTAGCATTTTTCGCTGTCAAATTATGCTATCTGTTTTAATGGGAGGTTGCAAATCTGACAGGGGAGCATTACTCGTACAAAGTTGTAACTTGCTGATTAAAGTTAGCCGCAAACTAGATGATTTTAAGGCAGATTTTAAGCTTGAATTGCACCCCTGAGCGATTTGTTTGATTGTGTGGTGTCATTACGATTATTTAACTGCTCCCGATCGAGACAAAGTGTCCCAAACTCAAATCATAAATAACAAACATGTTCACACAGTTCTACTTTCATTGAGCCTGTCCTGTGCTCTTCAATAAGACTACACTACAGAGGACGATTCAGACGCCGAAAGGATTATTGGTGCTCCTCTGCCCACCCTTAAAGAACTGGATACATCCAGAGTGAGGAAAAGGGCTGAGTAAATCACTCTGGATCCCTCACATCCAAGCCATCTCCTTTTTGAACCTTTGCCGTCTGTTTGGCGCTGCAGGGCACCGAACACCAGGATAGCCAGGCACAAGAAGAGTTTCTTCCCCCAGGCATTCATGAAAAATTAAATGCTCTCCCCATTGTGCAATAAAATGTGCAATACCACTTATATTTATTTGAGAAATGTATTACTCCCTCCTTCAAGGACTACGTGGAGAGGGTGCTGGTCTCCTGTGGATCGTTCCGCTGACACCAGCTCACTACCAGCCAAGAATCACCCCGCTGCGCAAAGCATCAGCCTGAGCCTGTCGTGATTGACGAGCCATCGCCCAGAGGAGCGATAGAGCTGGGGATCACCCAAAGCCAGAGCCTCAAGCAACATCTGACCAGGTGCATGAGACAGCTGCTAAACCACAGTACGGAGGATGCCACAGTGGAGTGTGAGGGCACGAAGAAAAGCCCCACCCCTGCAACACTGCTAAGGCTGGATTTTCTTCTGAACTGTCAGTCTGCCCTGTCACGACCATGAAGGTCATTCCCCTATCTGCTGCGCTCCCCCTAAAATGAAAGTCTCTATATTTGGTGTGTGTGTGGGCAGCACACACCATCCCAGAAAACCCTGCCTGTCATGATCTCCCCCCCAGCCTCCCTCTCCTGCCTCCTCTACTGTGTCCTCTGCCGTCTTCTGTCTCGCTGCAGCTGCATTCTTCTAGTCCCTCAGCTCATCCGCAGCCTTCCATCTGTGGAGCAGATTTGCTGCAGGACTGTTAGTCTCCAGCTCCATCGAGGTTGGAGGTTCCCAGTCTCCCAAGACCCAGACTCTGCCTCGGCCCGTCGACCCAGTGGCTCCACCTTGGCTCCTAGCTCCCTCGTCTCCACCGTGGCCCATCAGTCCACCAGCTCCACTGGGCTCCCTTGTCCCTCTGGCTCCACCTTGGTCGGTCATCAACCTGAACTCTCCTCAGGACTACACTCCTCTGACTTCACCTCATTCCTCTGTCCCTCTGGCTCCATTGGGCTCCTCCTTCCCTCCGGTTCCACTTCGGCCTTCCGGGTCACCACCTGCGCCTCGGTCACCTGAGCCATCTGCTCTGCCCTGGCCCTCCGGATCCTCACCATCTCCTTGGCCCTGCGGCACTCCGTCTCCACCCTGGGCTCCTCTCCCACCTGCTCCACAGCTGTCAGTCACCCCTGGTGTCGTCAGCCCTTCCTCCACCATGGATCCTCCTTCCGTCCGCTCCACCGTGGGCTGCCTTCATGGCTGTTGTCTGGGTCCTGCCTGACTCCTGCTCCTAGCTCCTTCCACTGTCTGCACCTCCCTGGTCTCTTCTGTCTCATCCCTGGCTCCTTCCACTGTCATCTCCACCCTGGACTCTGTTAGCCGTCCTCCTGTCGGTTGTCTGTCCTCCTCCTGAACCTCCACCAGTTTTCTCTGCTGGCTGTCTGCCCTTCGCCATCCCTCCGCTATCTCCTGTCCCTTCTTTCTATGTGGCGCGAGGTCACGCCTTCTGGGAGGGGGGCGAATTATCATAGTATGGAGCTTGTTGTTGTGTTTCCCTGTTCTCCCTCCCCATTTCAGTTCATTGGCGTAGTTTCCTGTCTGTGTCTAATTGTGTTTTTCTGTTCAGATGTGTCTCGTCATTATCTTAGTTTGGTCTGTGTATTTAAGTTGCTCCCTTTCTGTTGATCTTTTCTCAGGTCTCGTCGATGTTACATGTTTCTCCAGCCTTCCCTTGTGCGGATTACCTTTCTTGCGGATTAACGACTGACTTCTTCGTATTTGTGCATGTTCTTCAACACAGCACCCTGAGAAGTATATGTTGTCTTATTTTCATTTACTTACAGCGGAATACAAAGCAAACATGAAAATAATCAGGAGATTATTAAATCAAAGAGCTATTCTATAGATATTGTTGTTATATTACATCACATTAATATACCAATCGTAACATTATTCTCCTGATTTTTGAAAATGGAAAATGAATTAAAAACGTACAGCCCATTCAGTCAAAATGACATATAATAAGGATTAGTTGAAGCAAAATCTTATGGTTTAAATTATTTGTTGCAGTCCTTTTGAGTGGAACTTCCCCAAAGCAGAAGAGACTCCCATAACTTAAAACCCAGTTGGCTCATTAGGCAAAAGGTGGATTAACTAAAATAATGCATGTAAACTAGTGAGTGGAGCTGCCATGGCACTGAACTAGATTATAAGATTACCTCAACTTGAAGAAAACAGGCATAGCACCTTGAAGGATGCCACCTTACAATTTGTCCAAGACAAGGCAGCATAATTATTTAATTACTTTCAGAACAGCCTTCACTCTGGGTGTGTACCCTATGATGCTTTAAAGGGGTCATATGATGCGATTTCAAGTTTTCCGTTCTCTTTGGAGGATTACAAACTGTTTGTGCTAAGATAAGATCCCTGAAGTTGCAAAGACTAAATTCTCAAAACCAAAGAGATATTCTTTATAAAAGTTAAGACTTGTCCACGCCCTCCTAAAACGTATCATTCAAACACGCCCCCACATGTCTACGTCACGGTGTGGGGAGATTTTCATAACACCACCCAAATGTTTACGCAAAGAAAGGGGGGATGATTTTTAGGGTGAATCCCATTTCTCTGTCTTACCCCTTCCCCTTCGTCTTACCCCTAGGCCTTGTCCCTCCAAACCGAGTGGTAAATGCTAGGGGTGAAAACATACCCCTATGAAACGAGACACCACTTGGTTACTGTTACGTCATCATACATCGTCGCTAGCTACTGCTACGTCACCCAGAGGAGACAAGTGTTGATCACAAACTCTCCGTCTGCAAGCGTGTGTATGTCGATTGCGTGGGTTTTAGTGATGTTTTCTCAGAGAAACGCGGGACTAGTCAGAGAAACGTGGAAAAATAGCGATTTTTAAAAACGTTTCAATTAAGACTGCAAATATATTGTGCAAACGGTGTAGAGCACAAAGCAGCGTAATTTTTAAAATAAATGTAACGAAAATACTCTCTTAGCGTGGACCCCTTGGTTTCAAAATATGCTTGGTTTTAAGGGGACCCTTCCCCTTTTTCAAAACCAGAAAAAACGTGAACACGCAAAACTAAGGGGAAGGGATCAGAGAAATGGGAATTATTCTCGCTGTAGATTAAATTAAAGCTGAAAATATAATGGTTGCAAATATATATGATTTTAACTTTTCTTTTTCTAAGTTACAGATCCAAGACGGTGTGTAGAGCACAGGTAAGTAAAAAACAAGACTGTCGTTATTTTAAACCTAATTTTAAATAAATTATTTAAGCAGAGATGAATTGTTATCAGGTTCTGAAATACTCATGTTTTATGGATCTGGATGATCAAAGATTTAGGGTTGTGTATTTTTTTTAATTGTGCAAACTTAAACTTGCCGCAGTGTGCTTTATTTTCATTTCTGGGTACCCCTTGGTTTCAAGTAAGCTAGTAAAACACTATAAACCTATACACGAAAACAGATTTTGGTTTTAAGGTTTTACCTATACAACTAAAGGATAAAATAAAAAATACAAACTATATCTACCCCTTCCCCAAAATGATTTGTGGTAGTTAGCCCTACCTTTTGTGGGATTGTGTACCTCAATGTTTGGAAAAGTGATCAAAGTTGTGCTGCTACAGGTGGTTTGTACAGAATTAGCCCTGCACAAAAAAAAAAAAAAAAAAAACATACTTTGGTGTGGTAAGGTTGGAGGTGTTTTGGGGGGGGGGGGGTTCAGGAGGTAGGGATTTGTATGGGGTTTTCACGTGAACGCTCTCACGCTGGGGGAAAAAAAACTAAGGGGAAGGGGGATAAGAGGGGTGTGTGGGGTTCTTCAGAGAATTGGGATTCAGGATGGATGGGAGACCCTTATTCTCGCTGTAGAGTTTACCAGACAAATTAAATGCTGTAGAATGTGGTGAGGATGGGTGGAGGGAGACTGAAAACGCTGTTGTGCCTTCTTATATGGTGTTGGTGGACGTTCAGCATGTTATTGTGTTTTTCATTATCCACCACAACCCTCCTTTGTCTTCTATACTTTAGCGCCACACCACAATGGCCACTTCCTCTCTGTAGCTGGAAGATTTTAACTTGATGATGTGGTTTTTCTTTTTGAAGAGCAGCGGGCTATTCCCACCGTGGCCGACACGGTTGCCACACCTCAGATCCAGGTTTAGTTTGTTTAAGCTGTTGTGGGATGGTCTCGGCATTCTAACATGAGTCTTGTTGTCTGTCAGGGGAGGGTGGTGGAAATCATCTGTATACTTCGAGTGTGTTGGGGAGGCTGGTTTTGATTTTTTGCGTACATAATGATTGGAGTCACAGGTAAGTAAATTTCTTTGGTACAATCTTCTGTTTTGTAAGCACTATGCAGCACAGAGTACACCGGCCAGGGTGCAGGGATGTTATTTTAAGGGTCTTCCTTACCTCGACAGAAGTTTTTGTGCATTTACTCATAAATAATAATATCGGGGAAAAAAAGGCCTGTGGCGGGGCTTGTACATTGCAGAGGCTCCGTGTGGTTCTCTTTCCATGGTTAATTTTTTGAAAATCTCAAAAGATTGGCTCTTGCTGTTTTGAGGGCTGCTTTACCAGAGATCTCTGGTCTTTAGCAGCCCACGAATTGGTTATCAGGTTCTGACACCTAGCAGATTTAGCATGTTTTATGGATCAAAAAAGGAAAAAAATGCACAGTTTGTGGGACTCTAGGACAAAGATTTAGGGTTGTGTATTTTTTTTTAATTGTAGCAAACTTAAACTTGTAAACTTATAGCACAATGAGTGTGAATAATGACCTATTCTCTTCAGATTATCTAAATATTGCATTATAATTTCTAGCAGCAGGATGAATAGTTTTAAATTCAGTAGTAAATTACAGTGTCTGTAAAGGATGTGCTTCTCTGTTTGCTTTAAGGGATACTTAACCCCAAAATGAAAACTGTTGCATTTACTCTCGCTCATGTCTTTTCAAACCCATATGACATTGGTTAATCTTCAAAGTGACACAACTAAAGATATAGATGTTAGAGGAAGGATGGAGAGATATGAATGGTAAAGATGACAACTAATGTGAAAACAGAATTATATTTTATTATTTTAACAAACTATATACAAACTAAAAAAGAATAAACAAAAGCAAAGCTTTAAACAAAGAATACATCAGATGTTAAAAAGTGAAGAAAAAAAAAACTAAACAGACAGATAGATAGAACTATTTACATTTTACGGTTCCACTTTTTATTAATTTAATGCATTTTTGTTGAATTACAGTTTTAACTACTTTCCAAAAAAAATAAAATCCAAACTTTTGTAATTTGTATGGAACACATAAAGGTCAAATTTACTATTTTAAAGACTTTAAAATGAGCTCAAAAGAAAAGAAAAGACATGCAAAATGAAGGTCACAAAGTTAATTTTAAAATGCAATAAAATTAATAATAAATAAATAAGAAAAAAGTCAAATAATTACATGCATTAAAGTAAAATAATGCAATGCAACACAGCACAGTTTAAAACATCTATTTACATTTTACGGTTCAACTGAGTGAATCTCTACAACACGTCGGTTAATGTGTTTTAATATTAGCCTCATGGGCAGCCTGGAGATCAGGTCATTAACATAGATCCTTTCGGGGATCACATATACCACGGAGTCACTCGTTAAAAAGTGGCAGGTATCCTGAATTTCAGAGACTCCGATTACCTCAGCCATGGTTTCCTCGACCTGTCCCTGAGCAATCTGTACAAAAAAAAGCAAATAAATAAAATAAAATGAGTACTGGACGTGCCAAGTGTTACACTGCATCCCAATTCACTATGCCCAATAAGTATGTACGCCTTTTGTGAACAAATAGTACATACTTTAGAGTGTGTAGTAGAAAAGCAGACAAGGTTTGGGACATACTACTTTGTCATAATTGCCTCCTTTAATTGAGCGCTCTGCCGCTTAGTTATGTGCACCCTGTTACCGTTTAAAGTGTGTCATGCAGGTTAGAGAACCAGTGAGTCAATGTATAGAAAAATGATGTAGATTTTCTTATAAATATACTACTGAGGCTTCTGGAGTCTGTATCCTGCATTATGCACTTTAAACTGCCCAGTCAATCATCTCGCTACAGTTCAAATCCTCCACATTATGTTAATGTTACAGTGTGCATGGATTTGGACTTTGTCTGGAAACAGTAGACCATCTGGGTATCTTTGGAATACTTATATCCAGGGGTTAAATTGGGATTTGTTATGTGGGGGGGCTCTATGATATCGAACTTATGTAAATGTAATATATATTTACATTTATTAATTTAGCAGACACTTTTATCCAAAGTGACTTACAAATGAGGACAATGGAAATATATTTGTAATATGTGTGTGGGTTTGTTTTTTTGCAAATATGATTTATTCTAATGCAATATTCTCATCGGTTTTCTATCAGCAAATTATACTTTTCAACGAAATTAAAACGCCAGCAGTGAGCATTTAATGAGTGATTCATTGAGTCATTCATTCAAACGATTCATCAGATGTTTATGCATGGGCTAATGAAACTTTGACTCAACCGATTCGTTCAAAACACTGAATCATTCAGCAATGAATCGGATGGTTGCTTTGAAAGATCAGATTCAGATGATGAGCTTTATTTGTCACATACACAATTATACAGAGTATAATGAGTTCTCTGCATTTAACCCATCCAAGTGGAGCAGTGGGCAGCCGACATTGCGGCGCCCGGGGAGCAGTTGGGGGTTCGGTGCCTTGCTCAAGGGTCTCACCTCAGTCATGGACACTTCCTGCCGGAGCCGGGATTCGAACCCACAACCTCGGGTTACAAGCCCAACGCTCTATCCACTAGGCCACGACTGCCCTTGAAATGCGCTGTGGTTCCGCCAAAAATGTAAGTGACCTAATATTATTGTATTTGCTTATTGAACTGTTTATAGAACTATTAAACGGTCGCAATGGTGGAAACGTTGAGTGATGTTGCCTAACTAACTGTATTTTAAATATAAAAACTTTCCATTTTGAATTTTTACCTCAGTATGCTGAGTTTAGTGTTGCGCGTTTTGATTTCTCCTCAGCAGCGCAACCTTATACTGTCATTAGATGCCTATACAGTGATATCTGTGTTTACATCAATTTCATATCAAAAGTATTCAGAGATGCAGGTGCATTTAACTGTAGCCGCAAGCTTCAGGACAAACAAACGTGAAAGTCTGTCAGTACATGAATTTCGCCAGGATCAGATTTAGAAATTAAGAGTGCATTTAAACTGGCGTGACGAATACTATGCGAATGATGTCAGTAGGCTATAATCGATTATGGTCTATTTCTGCATCGATGCAACAATTAATTTCGACAACCCTACTATTTAGGATAGATAGTGTGCGAATTGGGATGCCGTGTCAGTGTATCAGTACTGGAACACTACACTGTTAGTATATTTATTTTTCTATAAATTTGCAATGGTAGATAATACATTCTTGTTTATTGACCTGTTGTATTAAATCAAATACTAGAACTTCAGATTATAGTTGTGCTTATATTCAGAACAGTTGTGCTTTTGTTCATGTGATATTCATTCATTTACAGTTACAGCTCCAAAATGCATGTTTTATCAAAGAGTATAGAAGCCCAAGAGGCGAAACTCAATAGAACGCTCCATAGCAACAGTTGCGCCCATTGACATGACTGTGCCGCTGCCATTTTGGACTGACAACTACACAAAAACGCCGTAGAATAATAGCAGCCAGTCGCGCTTGACCAACTTACAATAAGACATTTCATGTATGTGTAACTGTTTGCCAAGTAAAAAGATAAAATTATTTCAAATCCTTTACTTACCCATATCCATGTTCTATGTACATTTTCCTTGTTAAATTAAAAACTTAAGGTCATGAAATTACCAGATGTGATGTTTGGTAGTGATTTAATAGAGGTAGACACAGTCACAATGGACAATTTATTCACAATGTTTATTTTTAAATAAAAATAATAAAATAAATGGTACACATCCATAACATTTATAAAAAAAGTTCAAATATCACAAAATATGAACAACTTGCACACATTGTATCAAGGACTCCACCAACTATTGTGAAGTTTCTGTAATTTCTGTCATGTATCAAGTGCACACATTTAACTGAAAAAAGTAATAGATCAAAATCTCATAAGCAATAGAGATCAAAACCATCAGCGGCAATTGTGTTAGTGAAGAGATTGATTAATAATTGATAATTGCTGCAGTTTATAGCAGCACACTGCTTGCGTTTCGCCCACTTGCTCCCTCGCATCTTCTAGCGACTCTCCGCAGTTGTCAGTCCAAAATGGCGGCAGCGCCTCCGCAGCGCCATCTATAGACTGTTACCCGTATCACTACAGAGTTTCGCCTCTTGGTATTCTATACTCTTTGGTTTTATGGCCATAGTAGATGGATTTGTTGTGCATTATGTACCTTCACAGAGGTGTATGTGGAGGAGTGAAATTTTCCTCGGCCATCATTGAGGATGCAGGGACGAAGGTGGGTGATAACCACTTCGTCTCCTGCATACAGGTCCCTCAGCGCCTCATCCCTCCACAACGAAACCTCAAAGACCTTTTCATCAGGTGAAGATCCTGGATGGGAACGTGAGTGCGAGTCATCCTCACCCCACGCAGCTGCAAAATTACATTTCAAGTGAGTGTAGCATTTCACAGTCCTGTTCCTCACCCGATTTAGGTTAATTATTCTTAGATTAGAGAACACATTTATTATTAACTAATTGCTTATTAGCATGCATATTGGCCGTTTTTAGTTCTTATAAAGCACATATTAATGCTTTATTCTGGATCTAACCATATTCTGGATCCCCACACCTTGTTGGTGAAGATTGTCAGATTTACCTTCTGCATCATTAACTTTACTATGTTAAATATAAAATATTTAAGGTGTCTTTACATTTAAGTTTCTAAGTTTTATTTCTGAACCTTGTTGTTTTCAAAACTTTTGGTGCCTTTAAACTGTGATATCCCTGAAATATTCGAACATTGTTCTTTTCTATTTACAACCTTTTATGAAACAATTAACACCCACTTTAGTGTTTTGTACAGAATAAAGACAAATAATTGATGAATAATTTCATAAATAATCAAATTAATGTCTCATATATAGCAAAGGTGTGAAAGGTTTTCTTTTTTTTCAGGGGTGTAAAATTAATTGGTAGTGATTGACATTTTGAATAGAATAATGACAATAATGTATACATATTAATATATCTTATTATTTGTAAATTGTGCCTTTCTACAAACCTTTGTAGACATTATTACATAGGAGTAGATAAATTAATAATGATGATAATGATATATTCTGATATTTTAGTTTTTATGTTTGATCTTTTTTACAGTCTGAGTAATTCTGAGATTTGAAC
This sequence comes from Ptychobarbus kaznakovi, assembly GCA_027422405.1. Lineage (NCBI taxonomy): Eukaryota > Metazoa > Chordata > Actinopteri > Cypriniformes > Cyprinidae > Ptychobarbus > Ptychobarbus kaznakovi. Next base: position 17,839,035 of record CM049812.1, on the reverse strand, counting down.
AGTTCACTCTCAAGCATCTTGATAAAACAATATAATTTAAGCTGGCACGGGTATTGCACAATTAACTAATTATCTATTCTAGGCAACTTGGAGCTGGAACAGGATGATAAACTGGTAAGTTACTTAAGGTTAAACTCTTAAAAGAATGCATTTAACACTGCAAAATGTACTAGATCAAAAGAAAATAGATAATTCACTCACTACCTTGATCTGCCCTTGGAGGCTGAGGTAGCGTCCCCTTGAAAATATGTCCTGTTCTTCACCGGTCACACTCGCTGAAGATGGACACAGGGTCTCTTTTGCAGCATTATGTGCCTCTCCGCTGATGTCCTGTGGCACGGTTTTAAATTTCAGCGTTCCAGGCCCGACAAATAAATACATTTGTCCATATGTGTTGGACAGGGTGTAATTTTGTAGGATGTAACTCACCCCTTCCTCAAATTCAGGGGTGAGCCCTTCTTTTTTATTAAGGTACACAGTTGTACCATCACTTAATGCACTAACCATTTCCGTTTTAACTTTAGCAACTTCTATTTTTTTGCCTTTCGTATTGTAGGTCAGTGCGCGGCGATTGAGACGGATGTCTACGCACTCGCACCTCAAAAATACCGGGGGAGAAGTTGGAGCTGCCATTCTGTGGAAAAGAAAATACAAAGAAAGGTACTTGTAAAAACTGTCTAAATAAATAAATATAAATAAAAACAGTCAGATTTTTTATGTTTTGAAAGAAGTCTCTTAGTTCACATGTTTTTTTAAATGAAAAGTGTTTTTTTTACTTCATATTTCAAGAATTTATTTTCTTGTAATTGATTTATTTATTGAAGATCATTACAAATATTTCTTGTGAAGTGAAGATTTACCTCAGAAAATATTTTTTTTCTGTCAGCGAGTGGAAAGAGGGCAGTCTCTGACAAGACTCCTCATTTTTTACTTCATATCTGACTGGATTTCTCTCTTTTTTTACTTCATTCTTCACAATAAATTATTTTTTCTGTCAGCGAGTGGAAAGAGGGCAGTCTCTGACAAGACTCAAGATTTTTTTTTTTTACTTCATACTCTGACATTCTCCCCTTAACTTTTTAATGATCAATAATGTAAACATCTTCAAATACACTTTCCTGTCAGAAATCCTCCTCTCAGACCAAATCCTCATCAATTGTTAAAAAAAATAACTGTCACAACCTCTGTTGTCAGGCTGTCTTGTCACTGGCATATATATATATACATATATATATATACAGAAGGCCCAATCACTTTCATTTTATTGGAAGAATTTATTTTTGTTAGCTTTTAAAAAAATTAATAGTAAAAGAGAGTTCAATTTACTTCTACACTGTTCTACATTCTTCAAGAACCATTGATTTGACGACTACATTAACTTTTCAACATAACTGATAAGATATTACCTTTGAGTTCCATTTATCAGTATATTTTCAATAATAAGTAATTAAATACATTGTTCTTATATTTATTACATTTACTTCCCAGTGTTGAAACATCACCATGCCAAGAAAAGGAAAGAGGAGTGAATCACAGAAACAGCGCAGAAAGTTACAGTCTTCATCGGGCACCAGTAACAGTACCAACTCTGTATCAGGTATGAGTGACGAAAACCCATACGTGCTGTCTGTTAAAGCGTCTCACTGTCAGACCGATGCGAGGTACAACATTTACTCCAGAGGCCGTCAGTGTACTTGTAATTCCTTAATGTTCCTAGCAGTCCATAATGAACGAAATGAGCTACAGAGTTTTGATTTAGATGGCATTTTACAGAAAGGAGATGCAGTTTACACTAGTGTCAAACGAGCTCTGCAGAGCAAAGGAAAATTTGTGGGTAATTTTTTACATTTTGACGAGCTACCAAACACAATTGAGACACACTCTCGCTGCTACAACGTCCTGAAACATCCTATCATTATGCGAGAGCATACTGACATTTCACAGCCTACTGTTCTTTTAACTGCATTCACAGGCACTGCAGCCTTTAATATCTCAGGAAAAACACTGCACTGTCTTTTGAAGCTCCCAAGAAGCTTGAAGCCTCCTTACCAAGGCCTGGGAAACAGCTTGGATGAAATGAGGGCAGACCTTTCTAATGCACACATTTTAATTATTGATGAAATCTCAATGGTGTCAAAACAGTTGTTTGCATATGTGAACTGGATAGAGGTCGACCGATATTGGATTTTACCGATACCGATAGCTAGGTTGGACCACACTGGCCGATACCGATTAATCAACCGATTATATCGGTTATATATATATCGATATATATCGAGTTTTTAAATGGATACTGAAATAAAACTAGAGCTTTGCTATTTAAAAAATATAAGCAGTAACAGTACTGAACCATACTTTGCAAATGAACACAAATATTAATATTATATTGATCTTTAAATTTATTTCATAGTTTGCCAATTTTAAAAGAAGAAACTTTAAAATAAAAAAATGTAGCCTATTAATAGCGAATGTTGAAATGAACACTAACAAGAAACAATACTTCTACAGTTTTCATTAATGCTACGAATGGACTCTTATTGTTAAGTATTACCATTTAATTTTAACAGTCATGCTTAAAGATGGCCATCTTTAAATATCTACACGCCCATACCATTAAAATTACATACATTTGGATATTGTTTATGTACTCACACACTTTATTTGCTTCTATTTTAACACTTGATAATTATCTAATAATTAAGAAAAGTTAGTGCAAAAAGTGCAAAAGCAAAAATTAGGGAAAAGTGCAGCAGCTGGTGTCTAGGAGAACTCAGAGGTATCTCTCTCTCTCTCTCTCTCTCTCTCACACACACACACACACACACACACACACACACACACACACACACACAACACACACACACAACACACACACACACACAACACACACACACACACACACACACACACACATACACACACACACACACACACACACACACACACACAGACACACACACACACACTACACAACACACGACACACAGACACACACACACAGCTTTGCGTTCAATTCAAGTGGCGTTCTAAAACAGTTTTATTTGATCACCAAAACGGACAGAAGTTTGTTTCTAGAACGAACAATGTGGCATTACACAGTTTGAATTCGGTTTAAAAAACAGCAAGTGGAAAGAGAAAGAGCAATCTATTACAGCTCTCTATATGAAGCATACAGACTTTATTAGAGCCACAGAAAGACAAACGTTTTGCTAAAAAATGCACAATACAAAATGTATAGCCTAGAGTGAAGTCATTATGTACATTCACAATGATTTAGGACAAATATAATGTAATTTAATAGAAGCTATGTGAATTAGGGTCGAACCGATGTGTTTTTCAGGGCCGATGCCGATACCGATTATTACAGATCAAGTAGACCGATACCCGATATTTTGAAACGATATACGTATCTGGTGTAAAAATTAAATGAATGCCAAAATTAATAATACAAGAGCTCTGACAAAAAACGTTCTTTAAAATGCTTTTAAACATGTCTTTAATTCTGAAAACTGTTAATAACAACATTAAATAAACAGTAATATTAATAATAAACATAAGTGCAGGGATCACCCAGAAGCATTCTGTAAAAGATTTTGTCAAATTTAAAGTAAACAACAAGCAACAAATGAACAAATAATGGAAAATAAATGTAATAGCTCCCTGAAGTTTTATAAGCTAATAAAATGGGCAACAATTAGTAGTAGTCCCAATCCAATCTTTTAATCAAATGAGAGTTAAACTTTATTTTTGGCAAACAAATGAGTTTTACTATTAAAATTAAAACATGGAAGAAATAGCGTATTGTGTGATTATTCTCAACAAAAGTTGTAATAATTGGTTGTAGTTGTATTATACGTATATTCTACTGCACCACAGTAATATATTCGCTAAACCGAACTATATTTTGACAGGTTGCCATGAGGACCTTTAATTTCTGTAGCCTATGTATATATGATATGACGATCGTTTTACTCAAATGAAACGGTCAAATGCTCATGAAGTGACTCTCCGAGCAGTTCTGGGGATGTTGTTCATGTATTTATGTCCTCATTTAGTGAGACGGCAGATGCTGAAAACACCGCGAGCATGCAGTAAATGAAACCGCATGTCTGTGTCATTCATTAACAGAGATGCAGAACATGCAGGATTCATATTTAAATAGTGTTTTTGCGGCTTAATATTTATAGATACTAGTCCATAGCGCGAGTCGATTTAAGTGTACTGACCTACTTTTGATTAATTCATCCAAACTTCGACAAATTCCATGACATTCCGCGTTATACGGTAAATTCCATTATATGACTGCATTCCGCGATTCCGCCCGCATTTTCCGCATCGCGGACATCATAGGTTATATTGAGGTGTTTTGCAACTTCAGTGTAGTGGATTGTGATTTATTGCAACATCTGCTGCTGCCGTGATCACTGACGCAGCTCCAGTTAGCAAGTGCTTTCGGTGTGAGACTGCCTTCAGTTTTCCGCGTTGATTGGTCGGACTCGTGACTCCCTACATATCAGATGAGCGGTGGGCGGAGATTGCTCTAGGCCACAGAGTGTTGAGCTCAGACAGGCTGCATCGGAGCCAAATAGTGCATTTAAAAATGTAATAATTTCACCTGTATTATTTATTCACCAATAAATAATGTCACCTGTAAATAGTATGTTTGTTTGCATAATAATAATAAAAAAAAATGACAAAAAAATAAAATAAATAAATAATCGGCAAATCTGTTTTGAAAATGGCCGATATCGATAATCGTAAAAATGCTTAATATCGGCCAGGCCGATAATCGGTCGACCCCTAATGTGAATGGCGCTCTGTACCGCCGCAGGATTTTCTGTCGGCTGTATTTAAATGGCATTTGAAGTTTGGCATTTGGCATTTGCAGTGCGCAGTGTCACATGTCAAAATAAACAACACGTGCTGTCAGTGATTTCCGCCTCTAGAGGCTGCTCTCGTATTGTATAATGCCAGCGGACCCTTCTCAGCCACTCCAGCAATGGACGCAAAACGTAAAACTATCGGCATGGATTTTTACCGATAACCGATAGTTGCGGCAATCAACTATCGGTGCCACTAGAACTGGAGACTGCAACAGATTAAAGAAACCAGAAACCTTTTGGTGGATTGTCCATACTCGCTATTGGTGATTTCTCCAGCTGCCTCCACTTGGAAGAGCAAAACCACTCTGTGTCTATAGGACCATTTCCAAAGCAGGAACCATGTTGATAGTTCAGAGCC